>PDNA01000021.1:0-245705 GCA_002573605.1 Polytolypa hystricis UAMH7299 | reverse complement strand
AATTTACATACTTTTCAAAGTACTTCTACCAAGGGAAAAAAGTGTAAATAGGAAAAAAGTGTGTGGAATTCAAATACGACCCCCCTGTTGGTGGCGTTGTACTAACGAAGATTCCGGGGTTGAGCGTAGTAGATATGCACCACTCGATTTTACGGTTCCATCCACAGGGTGAGCTGCGCATCATGTGGTGCCTCTCAGTTCTAAATTAATACTGGTGATCACTTGCCTTCGTGCATTCTCCCATGGAGGTGGTTGCCGCGGAGTACAAGCGAAACGAGATATACCACAACCAATTACCAGATGCTGCCTGCGTCAATGGGCTCTGGCCTCTTTCGGAGTCGATACAGTGTCATAGGGTGCCCCTGCAACCTCTACCCTCCCCACTGGCATTCGTCCAGTTCCCATTTTGGGATGGCTAAATCTAAAAGTTGCTGCAGTTGCTGCCAGATGTCGTCTCCAGCCGCCCGTACTGATCAAGTCTATAAATCACTTCACCACCCCGAAAGCGCAAAGGGGGCAAAGTATCCGCATTCTACACAGATCACTTTGAAAGCATACCCTTCCCCGCATCACGATGTGTTATAGATACTGCAAGAAATACCGGTGTGGGCATAAGAAATGGGGAATCCCTCAGTATTGCGAACACGCCACTCTCAACACAGCCACTGGCCGTCAGTCAATGTGCAACCTGGGAAGAACAACTGAAACAGTTGCTGACCCAGACCTCTGTGGGGAAGATGCCTGTTTCCTCGCAGACCTGAAGCGCACTGGTTGGACATGTTGCCAGTGCGGTGAACAAGAAAATAAGATGGATGGATGCATTGGACCACCGGGTGGGGTAATGTCGTGCGATCACTGGGTTTGTACTCACTGCCGATATTCCTAGAAGGTAATGTGTTTTCGTCATGGTTCTAAAGACAACGTCACAATATTGCTGACATAGAAAAATCTATTACCCAGCGAAGGGGCCGGTATCTTGACAGACTCCCGCGAAGGCATCGGAAAAGGTTAGGGCTGCCAGTACCGCTGTCTCCTGCGCGTTTAGAAGATACGAATAGAGTATGGATTAAGGGTAGGCTGATGTTAGAGGTGAGAGGCCGAGGCCTCTTCATTAAGATTGATGAATATGCACCGCCTGGATTATCTTTGGAATTCTAGACAGCAATTTCAATGTATTTTCCGTCCATTTATATATTCTGCCAATCCCTTTCCTGGATACTCTGGCAAGTGACGGAAAATATCCGCTTAGGTCTGCCCAGTTTAGAATTCCTAATTATTGCTGTACCCATGACTATCATTGTGTCAACAAGTTTAATGGACTATTTTGCTTGGTGATGGTTCTACTAGATGGTTGGTTCCCTACACATAGCTTCGAGGACGAGATCAAGCATGCGGAGGCGGAAAAATGATAATACATTCCGATAATAGGCATCTGTTTCAGTCGCTTTCTCTTGGGTGGGCAACTCATTTAAAGCTGGTCATGTTCCCACTCAGTTGCTTCCTCCACATTACTCACTTATCAATCGTTTGCTAGTACCGACTTTTCCAGTCACCCACTCTCCCATCATGTGTGATTGGCCGCGGTATTCCGTCGAATGCTGGTTCGATAAAGAGAAGGAGTCAAAGCTTATTGTGCGATGCCGAGGGAAATGCTTCCACATTACTCTATCTCCGCGCAATTTTCATGAATCGCCAGACATCCTCAATAAGTATCTCCACTTCGCTGAAGTGGCTGAAGCAGACGGCGACCTTGAGGGTTTGACCATTGACGACTTTCAGGACTGGGCGCTCCAACCTTTCCTCCCAGTACTTCGGAACACTGAGCCAGCTTGGGAGAAGTCACAGCGGGTCACTCTTTATGACTATCTTAACCCCGACACATTTTACTATTCCCTTTCAGCTTCGAATAATGTACTTATTCCTGTCCCGAGGTATCAAGTTTCACCCAGAAAACAACAGGGAGTTGACTTGGATAGCTACATACTCCATTCTTCGTGTCCCTCATTTCATCCTCGGCAAGTAGAGATTTGTGTCGATCGACCCGAAGACACATACTTTGAATCTGCAAAGAAGGTGCTTGTGGGGAAAACAATCTGCTTCTTTAAGCAGTGGAGTGCAGGTGATAAGAGGAGTGCACTTCGTGAACTTGAAAGTTACATTTGCATAGAACAACTGCGGCTAGGGATGGAGGTCCCAGTGCCTTGTCTATTTGGGGTGGTGCAGAGTGAAGGGGACTCCCGGTATCAAGGCCTTTTACTCTCTTGGATTGACTGTCAAAACATGACATTGGAATGCGCTTTGGGGCCCAAAACACCGATCGACTTACGGCAGAAGTGGGTGGATCAATTGACAGTCTCATTGGATCGTTTACACTCGGCTGGGGTTATTTGGGGTGATGTGAAGGCGGCCAATGTTCTTGTCGATAGGAACGGTGATATATGGATGATTGACTTTGGGGGTGGATATACCCGGGGCTGGGTTGACAAGGAGAAAGCAGGGACTATTGATGGGGACAAACAAGGCCTCCAGAAGATTAGAGACATGCTTCTCCAGCATGCTTAGGCGAAGTACGATGATTGTTGAGTCGCATCACATTCTTGGGCTTACCTAGATTATTGTAGCGACTCCTCATCTCATTGAAGCTGAGCGGCAGGTTCTTCAATGTTCATTGTTCGTAAGCATCCTAGAACGGTGAGCGGATATTCTGTTGCCTCGTCGCAAAGCTCTGCAGAATGATGATGTTCTGTTAAATCAAAAATAAAATAGAAGCAGTTATCTCAAAGAAATTGAGCTAAGTGTGCGACGCAATTTAAGCTACGCGGCATTCCTTTCGAGAGAAGCCTCCATCTTTTGCAGGAATGGCCCTAGCCGAAGATGATGATGCTGCAACTGTGCTAGACGTTTCAGAGTAGGCGAAATTCTTCTTCAAGCACAACGCCATCAGAGACGTGGAATTTGATTGAGCGAACCAAGCACGCTGGGTATCTTAAAGCAAGTAAGTACAAAACAAACCACGGTAGCCTATTCTCCCTCTTTGATATCCTCAATCGCCTTGTCAAAAGCCTTGATGATCGGTCCATAGAAAATCTCTGGGTCCTTAGGTGTGCCTGTAAAGATGTCGCCTTCACGGATAGGAAATAAAATTCCCCGCAACTCCCTGCAAAGTGGCTTGATACACTCGAACTGAGGGGGGAACTCCTTCGCCAAAATGAGCTCAAAACTTTTGGCGCCGACCACACCTCCTTTTGCAGTGGCGATCTCTTCATAACTTCCCATGTACCATCTTGTGAGTAGACTAGGTTTAGGTTGGCTACCCGGATTGCTGACAAACTCCCAGCCACGAAGGGTGCACTGCCAAATCAGCACATAAAAGAATGATTCAAGATCATGCCGATAGGTATGATCTATGTTTAGCAGCACCTCAATGGCCATGAACTCCATGGTGCCAGTGCGACAGCGCGCCCCGCTTCTACCACTGCCGACCTCCTTAGCAAGATCCAAGTCGATCAGCATTCCTGCGTGGCCGGTCGTTGTCGGATCTGTGATGATGATGTTGTTCTCGGAAATATCCCGGTGAAGGATGTTTCCCTTGGTGTATAGGGACCTATGTGCCTTGATCGCGTCGCGAAGGGCTTCCATTAGCTGCAGAGGAGACTCGTATTTGTAGATCGGGCGGCCAGCGGGAAATAAGACCAGACAGCGGAGAATACGGTTGTCATATTGGTCGCCCGTAGGGGTGAGCAAACTAGCTCCTTGGGCTTCTTCCACATCGTACGCAAGCTGATTGGGGAGCGGGCTTGACCGCTGACTGCTTGATTTGGATCGTTTCGATGGTTTTGGGCCGACACCAACTGACTTGCGTTTCCTTGATGGACGCTCACCGGTACTTTCTGATATGGTTAGGCCATGGAGCTCGCTGAACGATCGGGACGTGACACTAGGGGCCCGAGACTGAGAGCCAGACTGTGAGAAAGACGACGCGGCGCCAGAAGCACCACGGAAAGAGTAGGGCTTCTCAAACACCAGGTCCGAGCGCATCTCCTTGATACTCGCGATGGACTGGTGGCAAATCAACCTGGCGATGCCTTCGACTCCTCTCTGATCGGCCAGCTTGAGATGATCAACTTCAGGCTTCCGTCTGTCGGACGTCCAGGATAACTTGGTGACAAGGGTCCAGTCTTCAGCGCCCGAAGCCTTGGTGAGATAGCAGGAAGTTCCGCGGCTGACAATCGATCGCTGACAGGTGAGAGGATCCGATTTCAGCTGCAGCTTCTTCATGGATTCAGGCGCCTCCTGCTTAACGTATATGAAAGTACAGTCGCCGTCCTGCTCTCTGAATGTGTCCAGGCCCAATTCATCCTCCCCCATCATAATGTAGCCGGCCATCACCTGTACAAACTTTCTCGGTTCATCATGGATATCAAACGGACCAGAGCTGTAGCACCCCGAGCGGTCAAAGACCCACAATTCCATCTCTCGCCCACAGATTGTGAACGCATGGACATAGCGTCGGGTCGGTTGGCAAGTGAGCACATCTCGCACGTATCGGGCAATCTGGACTAATGTCCTCTTCACGCCATTGCTGGATTCCTTGAGCTCGCCAATCACCTCAATGTCTCTCCAGTCATGCCTTGCGTCGGACAGCTCTGGCTCTCCAGTGCTTCGTTTGATGATAAGATCAATCTGTCTCTGGGTCTCAGCACCAGTAAGCTCGCTCGGAGCGTTTATTGTGAAGTAGCGACGTCGCTCCTTCGTGAGACAATCGTCCTGTAGCTGAAACAACCAGTCTTGTATGTCATCTTGTGTAGGCGAGTTAGGAAGGGCCAACCATTTGCCATCGACGTGTTGGCTTTTTATTGACTCAAAGACGCCACTAGCACCATCCGTCCAGTGTTTTCCCTCGAAGTATTTCTCAAAGAATCCATTCACATTCCGAAATGTACATCCTCTTATCTCTTCAAAGACTCTTGCCTCCACGAGCCGCCGAGTCTGTTCGTCGCCTTGTTGTGACGCGGAGGTATGCGTTATGGGTGTGCTGTCAAACGCAGGAGGAACGCTCGCTGGTGGTGTGACTCTTGAGAATTTGGAGATGAGAGCAAGAACGGTGCTCCAGATATCGAAATCTGGTGCCCCCTCAAGAACAAGTTTCACCAACGGTTGGTAATGGCTGTAGCTAAAGTCGCTTTGCTGGAGATGTTTGATGGTGGTTGCCAGCGTAGTAATCACATCAACGCCGGCGTTATTTGAGCGGAGAGCAAAAGCTGCTTCAGTTCCTATAAGAGCGGAGAGAAGCCGTGATACTGCCTTTTTGGAATCCTGTCCGGATGAGTCGTCAGCGCCATCAAGGGGGCTGACCGCAGTATAGGCCCGCTCCACAATCCTGAGTGACTCTCGTAAGTGATCAATAGAACTTCCCAAGGGATAGCGCGTTATAACTTCTCGATCGTTTTCTGATAAAGGAGTCATAGCCGTATGCAGATAAGGCAAGAAAAGAGAGAAACACCGGTGGAGGGTTGGGCATACGACGAACCAGGAATGAGGAATGGAAGCAAAGTACACTAGACCGAAAAGGGAATTGCACCAGGCCCTGGAAATTTGCAGTCTAAAATCAATCCTGGTGACTATACACATCCGGATAATTATGAGCTTACGTCTTCCCTCCAACTTGCGGTGCATTCGGCGATGCTGTTTCTTGTTTGCTCTCGCTTCCATAATGTCCGACGATATGCGCCTGTTGGAGACGGAGGGTTGTGGATTTCACAACTGCCCTTGGCACTGGGCGAGACTTATCTCGGGAACATGCTGTGAGATGCGAAATCCTGCCTGGGAAGGAATCAAGGGTTCAACAATCGACGAAGCGCTAGGATTCACAAGTCAAAGAGAGTCATAAAACAAGACTCTCCTGTTCTGCCCGCTCCTGTCTTCGCATCGCATGGCCACTGGAGAGTATCCTCTGGAGACGTTACAAAGATCTCAGGATCAACGAGTTTGTGATTCAAGCCATGGCCCTTGCGGAACAATAAGTATGGTTACCAATGAGAGACTTGGACTCAATTAGAGGAGGGGGCAGGGACCGAATCCTAAGCTGGTGCCCTGTGCCTAGGTGGCATCTGTTTCGAAGTAGTGTGCTGTGGCTATCTCGAACGATCAGGGATAAAACTCCCCAGAGGGAACATAGCTTGCCAAGTTCTAGATGTGATGTGGCTTGCCAAGTTAGACTTGTCGGCAGACAGGAATGGGTTACTTAAGTTCAGCATGTGTTGGATTTGATTGTATTTGTCCAACATCGACTTCTCTCCAACATATTGAGTTACTTTGAAGGTCTAGTGACCATGCTTGTAGCTTCCAGAAAAGATATATAAGAGTATGTTACAATGGTAAATGAGGGACGGATCCCTCTTCAATGCACATGACTTAAAGAGCAAAATACATGCAAGCCCACCGCCTATTCCAGTTAACTGCATCCGTGGCAGCGTCTGTCTGCACCGGGGGCGGTCTCGCAGTTTGGTTGAGCACGATCGCACGCAGGGATACTTGGCGACTAGCGCCGCTGAATCAGGCGGCTGTCCTCTACCAGGCAGGTGTAGGGCTTCTAGTATTTGTTGGATCAATTGTGTCACTTGTCCTCGCTGTGTATGAGCCAACCTTTAAGAATGGTGAGTGGCAGAGCCTCACTCCTTTTGATACTGTCTAATCGCACATATCCACAGATAATTCTAGACCAATTCTTGCATTGGTAGTCGGTTGCATTCTTGTGCTGCAGACAGTAAATGAGGTAATCAGTGTGCCGCCTCTTCTTTTTTGTGAGGCTAACTTCGTCAGTACCTGAGTCTCAGTACACTACGTTCTCGATTGATCAGCTACTTCGCGATAAGCATTGGTGTTTGCAAGGTCCTTGTGCTTCTACAGTAGGTTGTGGGCTCCTTCATATCTGATTGTGTCTAACTCACATAGATTCTTTGTCGAAGGCATTTCTCCAAGGAGCCGCAATATCCTCTATTCATTGGGTATGGCTTTCACCTCCAGCGAACTCTTATTCCTCTGTTCTCAGTATATCCGGCTCTGGGTGTCTTGCATGCACTCTTCAAATGGAACCTGCAGCTACGAAGCTATCCGCACTCAATGTGTTCTAAGGGCAGCATCTGTAACATCAGCAATATTGTCAGTCCTCTCAACAACTCTCACTATTGCGGCGTACGTTAGGCAGGATTTATTGACACAATTTTCAACAGTAAGGCCTTCTGTATCATTCCCATAAATGTAGCTAACAAGGAGTAGCTTCAGATCGCAACATTAGGTATAATGAGGATGGTTATCTCAATCTCGAAGTCGACCTACGGCGTTTCAAAGGAAGCGCTGACATTAAACTCTGCTTGATCGAATCCGCTGTTTTGTATGGACCCACTTAGCTCCTTTGGCCTGCGACTGGCCACATGTAAATCTCATTTGAGTCTCCGAGATACTATTTGATGTGGTGGCTCGTGCGCGATTGAACCAGAAAAATTCAATCTCAGCAAACTATCAAATTAGCCCAACCTAAATCCACTATTCTCTTGTCCTTTCTACTCACAAATTTTGCATCATTACTCCGTAGAATCCTCGTTGAGGGCTTTTTAGGTCATGTCGCCCAATAGATGGTCCGCCATGCATTGCTGCCTAATCGAGAGTCACCTGATATTGGATAGAGACAGCCAACATTGAAATGAAGGCATGTGATCGTTTGCTTTTCGATCACACGTGGTGGGGCTAACACCGTTTTTCGCGAAGACGCCACCTGCTCCGTCAAGGGCGATCTTTGCTTTCACGTCCTGACCCTTTTTTTTATCATCTGCCCCTCTTCCAGTCGCAATATCGCAGCGCGACCGAAAACTGATGGAATTTATTCTTTCATCTCGCTGAAGAAGTGTTCCACTTTACATTTGCTCTGCACATCGCTTCGGACTTTTTTCTCGCCCGCCGATTCCTTTTTCGCACTGCAACAAACTTTACAGGTGCCGCAGGTCATAGAACGTTTTAGCCATGGGGGTAAGTGAGCCATCCAGTACTTTCTATTTCCATCAACTCTAGCTAATCTATAGTCTCCAGATAGGTGACGAGGCCCTCGCTGGGCGAAAAGAGAAGATTCAGGGTCATTTCTTTGAGCCGACCGAAAATCATAGTAGGAAAAGTATCTTTGCGAGAAGAGCATCAGTCAAGCTGAAATCTGTCACGTGAACACAAAGGGTCCCAATAGGACCCTTTGTGTTCACGTGACTTTAATCCGACGATTCACATACCTTCCAGATCTTAGCTTCTCTAGGTTGGGCCAAATAGTGCGATCCGAAAACAGCTGCGTGCAATATTTGGCCGCGAGCTGGTTCCAGCTGGTTCTGCTGGTTCTGGTTCTAGCTTCTTGGATTTCAGGATTCCTGCATTCCTCCAGAAGAAGGTCCACTTTTTCTCTGCGAAATTAAGAAGAAAGGGAGGTGATTAACGATGATGTCATTGAAATTTTTTGAATCTTGGCAAGGTGATTACCTCAGCAAGACAACAGTGTCATTCTGAAGTCGCATAAACTCGTATAGTAGTTCTAGTGAAGTGGTAGTCCTAGTAAGATGGTAGTTCTAGCAAAGTGGTAGTTCTAGCGAAGTGGTAGTTCTAGCAAGATGGTAGTCCTAGTAAGATGGTAGGTCTAGTAAGATGGTAGGTCTAGCAAAGTGGTAGTTCTAGCAAAGTGGTAGTTCTAGCAAAGTGGTAGTTCTAGTAGAGCAGGACAGATGGTAGTTCTAGTAAAATGGTAGTTCTAGGTCTAGCAATTTGGTAGGTCAGATATGAGGCGTCGTGCTGGCTTGGTGGAGGCAGGGCAATGCTACGATAGACCGTAGAAAGCTTTGAGGTAAAAAATCAAAAACCATAAATAAAATATAATAGTATTTTATACTATGAAACACTATTAAAAAGTGACGAAGCCTGTTACGCTTGATGCAGCTATTCCTTGGGCCTGATAGGTCGAAGGAAGTGAGCCCTCAGCTCTGTATGGGCTGACGTCTGAGGGGGAGGATGGTCGAGGGCTCTATGTCAGATCTGGACGGAGGGGTGTGTCCCGCAGCCTGGCAAGGCCAATGGTACGAAGTCTCGCGGGAGTTTACATCAGAATCGAGACTTCAGGCGAGGGTCTACGGTCGGTTGCCTGAGGAAAGAACTCTGGGGAGCAAGGACTGAGACTTCGAGAGGCAGGTCCCTGGACTTGGCCTTCCAAGCCTAGGTTCATGGCCTGCAGGCCCAGCTGCTCCTCTGGTCTCTGGACTTAAGAACCTGCCAGTTTGCAGTCCATCAACTAGGGTCTCCCCCAGTCGCTAGACAACACTGGCCATCAGGCTGGTTTCTGATGTCTGTTGGAGCCCCAAGGATTCCGAAGCTCGACCGCTCGTTGGAGGGTCGAGCTGTTGGGAGCACGTGCCCTTCCTTTTGTTCAAAGTAGTCTAAAAGCACGTGAATTTTGTCTTGAGACAATTGTCTTGAGATAGCAGGTATATGACCAGGAGTCCAAGAAATCCGACCCAGTTCATTATTCTCAAGCCCCCCATCATATCTCCTATTCTGTCTTATTCTTCCTTTACTGGGAAATATCAGTCACAGCTCAGCCATCACAACTCCTGACAAGAAACAAGACCATATTGCTCCTAAGAGATCCCTCCCATCTCAAATACTGTCAGAAGACCATCAGCATATGCAACTATTCACAACCGCGTTCTCTTGGATCGCGGCCCGCTAGTCGGGCTCGGAGGTCTGATTACTACACTTGGGTCTATTTGCTCCTTTGTCTGCCTGAGAATTAGCAGCAACATATTGGTCCCATCTGCCGTTGCTGCTTGGAAGCTGGATGGCACACCGGCCGTTCGCATCTTTGTGTCATATACAAGGATATTCCGTCGCCTGCTCCCTTCGCGGGATATGCAGGATACAACTACTCTGGCTACCTCGTTATGTTCTCAACCCGCCACGGCTCAGATCAGCAGGACGCCAAGGAAATATTTAGTCTCGAAACTTGGCCAGATTACCAAGGAGTTCTAGAAGCTTCTTAATCGGCACCGCCGCAGCTACACAGCTAAACAATTTTTGCACCCGCCATCCACTTCGTCCGCCATACTCTATGTGGAGGAGTTCGTGCCTGAAACGACAGCATCCACGGCACGAGTTCAATTTGACGTCCCAGCCGACAAGCTTGACTACGACCCTGCGAGGTACCGTTTGACGAAACTTACCCGTCATCCCTGGGGAGGACGGTGTGGAGGTCGGGGTAAATGAACTAATCAATCAATCGATCAATCAATCATGGCGGGTTGAGTTTTGGAGAGACCTGCAACCAAGGCTTTGTTTGCTTTACGATCGCCATGTCCATAATAATCGAAAAAACAGTATAATATTAAATTTGGGCGAGCGGAAATCCCTATGTTTAAGAGATCCCCAGGCATTTCTTGATTTGCTGTAGCCCTTGAAGGTCCCCTGCCATTGTCTCCTTCGCACTCTCCTCAACCCAGCCATCCGTGTAACCACCACTGAAATCAATGATCCAAGCATTCCCTTACTGATCAACTAACTACTGATTCTTCCTTGGCCTCTGAAATACCTACGTTTGTTCCGTGAAGGAAGTGGCTGGTGTAACAGTTGCGGAAGCAATATAGCTGGGACTCAGCTAACTGTCGCCATCCCGAGGGAAGAGCGACCTTTAACTGGGTAGGTCTGGCAGATGAAACTGGACAGTTGGCGGGCGAATTGGCGGGCGAGATGGATGGCGGGCGAGATAGTATGGCGGGCGAGTTGGATGGCGGATAGATGGGAAGTGCAGTTCCGATGGATTCCAGCACATGTCGGGGTGCCAGGTAACGAAGCTGCCGACCATGCAGCCAAGGAAGCAGCTGGATATGACCCACAAGCGGCCCGCGAACCACCCCCAGAACCAGATACACTCCGAACACTCATGGCAACGACAAAGTCCACCATTCGTCAGGCGATGAAGGGCGAATGGGAGAAATCTTGGGAGAAGGCCAAGCACAGGAGAGACCTCTTCAGACTCAGAGTTCAACCAGGAAAAGCAATACTTGACATGCATATAGGAACACATAGAGCAGTCAGCTCTGCAATCACACAGATGCACACAGGCAAGATTGGTCTGTGTGCATACCTCCACTCCATCAACAAGGCTGACACTGACAAATATCAGTGCAGATATAGACTGCAAACAGTGCAGCACATCCTCCTGGAATGTCAGGACTGGGTTGAGGAGCAACAACAAATGTGGGCAGGCAAGTCTCCATGTGTGGACATCAAATGCATTCTCTGTAGCTTGTCAATGATGGTACAAGCAGCAAAGATGATCTTGAGGACAGGCCTCCTGGAGCAATTCCAGGCAGTTCCATCCACAGTACTCTGATACAGCTAGCATGCAAGTGTATAAGTAGTAGGCAGAAGTCAAGGAGGGCCAGGAAAGGCCTAACAAGGCAGAGATACAGAACAATCAAGAGGACTATGGATAGAGTGAACCCAAGCAGAAAGAGAGCAATACCTGCAGGAAGAACCTGTTTGAGCATGGGATTATTCTTACAGGAATGGCTTGATTTCCAGGATGGAGGGTAGATATAGCTGTATCTGTATTTATAGTTGTGTGCTGCATAACTGCCTGAGGGCGGTTGGGTCAGTCTATGAATCAAAAAAAAAAAAAAAAAAAAAAAAGGATGGCGGATAGAATGGATGGCGGGCGAGATGAATGGCGGGCGAGATAGTCGCAGATTAGAGTTAAAAGCGGAGGATGGTTGGAACTAGCTCACGACTCGAAAATGCACAGGGGAATTTTTAGATCGCACTATTGAGAATCGATCTTTCACATTATGTGCGAGATTGCCACTTTTGTCCGAGCACTATTCTTGTCCCTGACATCACTTGAATCACACGTAGTATTCATTCTACAGAATAACCCGAAACCCCATCCCAATAATTATGAAATGAGGAAAACCCAAAATCAACCACTAAAAGCGTGACCTCCACACTTTTAAACTAGAAAGCCACTCTCCTCATCTAAAAAGCGTGGCCCGGACTCAACGGAGTAATCACCCGCTGCCTAGGATTTGATTGGTCAAGTCAATCGCTCACCCTGCTCAATTGAAAACTGGTGGACATGCAGAAATGCAGAAATGGCAACAAGCCGCTTTGCACAAAAGTGCACAAGTGTAAAAGGTACATACAGTAAGGAAGGAATCCAGCAAAAGCCCAAAATTTTCCCGGTCCCACACATCATCACAAATGGCTGATATTTGTTGGTTGTGCACAGCGAACTCTTGCAAACTTCTCTCAGTCACCCAGTTTCAGGACGACCTCATCCTTTTGTGTAATTACATTGCATCCCCATCCACCCTCGGTCATCTACCGCAGAAAATTAGGGGATCGTCAATTATACGCGCCCATCAGACCACTCTTTTTGCATCCCCGGCCACATTATTACAAACGCGAGCCATTTTCGGCTCCGTGCGATCTGTTTTTGACAGGCGCCAATTTCGGTTCCCATCAAGATGTATAAATTCAAGGCGCTTCCTGTTAATCCCCCAGCATTGTCCTCTCCCTCGGACTGGAACAAGAAGCTTTGCATATCTTGTTCCTGACATTTCCACCACTTTCTTGAATTCATCTACTTTCTTCACCCTATGGCTGTTTTCCGTTTCAGACCAGAGGGTAAAAGGGCCAAAGGCGCTCCTCGTCGTTCGGAGAAAGGACGGCCACAGCTGACCCCAGAGGACTTTCATGCAAGAGATGCTGCGCGAGTGGCTCGCTTCATGGCCTCTGGCAAGAAATATGCAGACGCTACTACTAAGGCCATCGACCGTGTGCAGAGATTTTGGGATCGGTAAGCGCTGCCGTAGCTGATAGGAATAAAGCTAATGCTGTTTCATGTAGCTATACTGCCTTCATGGGGGTGGACAGCTATTCCTATCTCACTGCGTGCGCCTGTGAAAATCTTAGACGCTACGCTGACTGGCGACTGAGCGCGTTCAGCATCACAAAACAGAGCACCATCTGGGTGGAGTGGAAATTCCTCAGACTGCTCTACAAAAGAGTCTCTGGGAAGAAGATGGATGAGGTTGTCGGGGAGCAAGTCACTGAGGTAGGTCTCACCCTCGCCGTTTCGTGTCTCTCGAGTCTAACCTACCCCGCCGTTCTGGTAGTATATCCTGGGGCCGCTGACGGACGAGTATGGCTTGGATCTCTCTGTCAAGTGCAAGCCCACCCTGAGCGTCGAGGATTTGCTCTCCGTCCTCCATTACCACTGGTGTCTGGACTCGTTGGTGGTCCCTCATGAACGGTATACGGTGCAACTGCCGCTGCTGATGCTGATGACCGCATACACTTCCTCCCGTCCGGGCGCGCTCATCGAGAGTGGCTGTGCTCGAGGCTCGAATGATGCTCTGCGATACCGGGATGTGGTGCTGCGAGTCATACCTAACCCAGATGAGCCGCATCGCCATGTCTTGGTGATGGAGGTCACTCTCATGTTTATGAAGGGAAAGAGAAACAAATCCCGGCCGTAAGAGTTGTCCACTGCTTGTGGCTCCATTGTCCTGACTGATCCGTGCAGGACCACCTATATTTTTCATGAACAACATGATAACTTAGCCCTATGTCCGATCTCCCATTTTCTTGCGCTGGCGCTTGCAGATCAGGCCTTCGAGGCACAGGGGATCAACTCATCGGAAGATGTCTTCCGTATTGCTGTACCCTCTTATCGGAACAGCCTGCAGTTGAGGTGGAAGTCTGAGATGCTTGATGTGCCGGTATTCCGCCGCGCTGTCCACACCGCACAGGGGATGCGCATTTCCTGTAACGGTGCGTTGCCATATGACGCATTTAATCAGTACCTGCAGCGGCTGGGCCGCAATGCAGGACTGGAAGAGCCACTAACCCCTTATTGCATAAGGAGAGGCACGGCGAATGCAGTCGACGGTAGAACATCGTTCTCTGTACCAGCCGTCATACATGCTAACTTATAAGTAGATGTTGCCACGACGGCGGAGAGGAACCAAGTGCTGGGCCATTCGCGGGCTGACATCTTCGAACGCTACTACATCGCGGAGAAGGTCAAGCGGGATGTCCAGTCAGCGTACATTAAATGTCCACCCCGCGAGTCAGTCATCCGCGCTGTGGGAATGATGAGTTTGACGAGGGATCCAAGGGTTCCAAAGGAGCTGACCGATGAGCAGAAAGCCGCCGTGGAAAAGGATCCCCACCTTGTTGAACTCATCTGCCACAAGCAAGAGTTGACAAGCGAGATGAAGTTCCAGTATGGATCGGTTCCAAAGGCACAAGGCACAGACCTCCATGCCCAGTATAGCAAGCTTGAGAGAACCATCTAGAGCAAGAGACGATTCTTGCGAAATCAGGCGTAGGAAGAGATTCGGGAAGGATTTTTTGCAAAAATTGACACCATCGAGATTGAACATCAGCTGCTAGGACTATCACTAGCTAACGATCTCAAGGTGCAAGATCCTATCGTTCGGTTTTCCTCTATGGAACGAACCCGACTTGCACGCAGTCTCTTCCGACCTTTCACTAGCTCATTGGATGGTAATCACGAGCCTCATCAGCATCGGATGCAGGTCATCCATGATTGGACCAGGCTTTGTAGCTTCCAAGGAAGCCTGTACAAGCAGAAGGCATGCCGCGACCCGACGATCATCAAAGAGGAGCCCAATTCAAAAGACTATTGTCCAGACACCCAGTGCCTCTTCTGTTTCGGGAATGAACAGCGGGCGCATAATTCCGGTCTTTATGCATTTTCTCGTCCCGAGAAGATGCGGAGACATGTATATGATTGCCATATCCGCTATCTCGCCACAGATGCTTGTTTCCCATGCCCTCATCCAGCATGTTCAGAGAACATGTGGGGCGTTCGATATTTCAAAGATCATGCTGCTTCAATACACAAGACTTATCTCTAGAATATATCCCATTGCCTTTCATAAAGCTCGCCTGGGTACACCATGTGGAAATGTTATCGGTCGTTAGGAGCCACCCAAGACTTATGAAAAGTATACTTTAGACTCTATGGATTGGTTAGCATTGTATCTTCTGCCGAGATGATTTCGTCAGCTTCCATAGTTAGTGAACGCCTCCGCAATTTCAGTAATAAGCATCTCATTGTCTTGCCTGCTATAATCGTTTACCCTCGAATGAATTTGCCTGTCTCCTTAGATTAATGTCGAGCCCACGTGGACCGCTAATCGTTGGGCTGCATAACCAGGAGACTGTTCCGGTATTACTCTGTCTGATCACGTGAATCTTTCCCCTGTCTTGCTTAGTATTGCAAGGCAAACAAACGTTCCGAGCTATTACAGTGCAAATTTGAAGAGCTATCCCTAGCACCACCGGTGATGGATTTGACTAATGAAAGCTCTGGTTACCGTTCTATTCGAGCACTTGCTAATGCTGATGAGTATATTTGGCGGGAGTTTAGAATACGACAGATCCTTTCATCTCCTGAATGTCCACTTACACATACAGAAATCAGGGACGGTGGAAGGAGGCGGAAGAGCTGGAGGTGCAAGTGATGGAGATCACTCAGAGAGTGCTCGGGGCGGAGCATCCCGACACCCTGGCCAGCATGGCCAACCTGGCATTTACCTGGAAAATATCATTCTACAGAAGTGGGTTTATTTTGATACTGTTTTATGAGCAGGTGAGGGCTATGGTATTATGGGTTGTGGTAGAATGATATTCTCATGCCAGATAAATAAATACATGTGTTGTAAAATTACTCTGGATACCTACAAGCAAGCAAGCAACTGCCGGGCGCCAATCTATTAGAGATAAGAGATACCAGTGCCGCACGTAAGAAATATCCAGGATAACAAGAAGCCACCGCAACAGAAATAAGAGCTATCCACCAACTTGTGTCCACCGACTTTCGCTTAGCACCGCCGCTGCTTCTTCAGCCGTGATGACCTCCTGGGCTCCGCAGAAGGTGACCTTGCCCGCTTTCTCACTCCGCCTGCGAACCCGATGTTCAACTCGCCCTTGTACAGCTTCACCCGGTCTGGAGCAACCTTCACCATCTCATCCTCTGACTGCCAGATCGGCGCCCACACGAGAAACTCGAGGCGTCCATCCTCGGCCTCGCGATGTACGAGGATATGAGGGCCTGTGCTTGTATCAAGGGGGCGTGCAAGAGGATCGCAGCTGGTGGCATGGGCACCCTTTGATTGTCCATTGCTGGAGGCATTATCCACTGGTTCAGCGGGGGCGGTCTGCGGGGATGATGGTTCGTCGTTTTCTTTGTCACTGCCAGCGCCGCCGAGGCATCCTGCATTTGGTCAGAGCATGCTCTCTAAGTGGTGTCTGGGGTGACTTATGTCCACTTCCATTGATCGCCTCCGGTGCCGGTGACGGTGACAGTGACAGCCGGGCAGGTCCTGTTGGGTGTGGTTCTGACTGCGACCGCGCCTGCGCCGGCGATTCCCCTTCCATGCCTTGGGCCGGCTCTGCCGCGCTATTTCTCCTATGACCAGTCCCACTGTCGTGCTCGCGCTCACGCTCACGCCCACACTCACACCCAGCATGGCCTCCGACGAGCGACGCTTCTTGATCTTCGCTGAGGGGCTCAGTGTTGTTCCCTTGATCCGTAGTCTCGTCCAGGTCAATCGGGTTCTCCGGTGACGACCCGGGCCCACGGTCGATTGAGCGAGAACGGCGTGGGCTGGCGAATCGAGAAAAAAGTTCACCCACAGATGGGGGACTCGATGCACGCGAGCTCGGGGGGCAGTAGAAGCTCGCTGTTAAGGATCCTTCACGGAAACACTCATTAGACTCTGGATAAAAACGCGAACGCGCCATCGCTGTACCTACCTGGAATCTCGTGTGCCGCAGCATGTTCCTGCGGAGAGTGTGTCATGATCAGGGTCCCGGGGGGAATTGGGGGTGCTGCTTGCAGTGATGGAATATGGGTGCGCTTGCAGTGGTCGTGGTGCTGCTGGTCGCCTTTCGAGGGGCGATTTGCGTCGGGGGAGTGCTGCTTTTTTATGTCTATGACGACCCGAGCACGGGCGAATGTGAGGAAGCCCACTGGCGCCGTCCTACCTGCCTTGCCCTCCTCAACATTCTTCCCCCCCCCGGCACGCCCTCAACCAGCCCTTCTTCCGGTAGCAGCGACGTCCGGGAGCAGGCAGCTCCAGCTTGCACCGCCTGGCGTAGTCAGAGCAAATGGGAAACAGCAGACTCTTGTCTCACACCCCGCACGACTATTTCTGTGCCGCAACCCAAAGTCTCTGCTCCGCGAAGAACCCATCCTGGTTGTTCCACGTTCCACTTCCAATGCGACGCAAGCATGCGACCGTTGCAGAAATAGTAACGACCCGTTTTCCCTGCCTGAGCCAATCAGCATTGGTCCCATGTCCCCTCCATGGCGAGAGTAAGGGCATACGGCTCAGCTCTTTCCGGGAAATCGCGAGTTCCCAGGTCAGCCACGTACGCAGACACCCAAGGACCGAAAAAGCCCTGCTGCTTCTGATACGATAAGTCTGCGATCTGACATCAGGAGACCAATGAGGACCGGTTCTCCCCCCGAGATGGCGCAACATCTTCCCCTTGAGATTGCATGCTCCAGGTCGACCGAGTATGAGGCACGGCGCACCGGGAGTCACTTCCTGCTTCCTATAGGGCACTGCGGAGAGCAGGTGCGCCCCCTAAGATCTTGTCGTGGCGGCGTCGCGCCGGCCTGGGCAAAGCCGAACGTTCCAGACCACCCTACTGCGCTGGCATCCCGGTCACGAGCTGACGCGTAATCGTTTTCGGGGCGCAGCAAGGCAGACACCGTTTCCGCCGTACTGAGGGATTTTCGTTATTGGTCCAGCGGGTCAGCCGGAGAACGCAAGGCCGCGTAACACCGGTCTGCACCAGAGATTGCTGGGGGTCGTGTATGCGGCCGGGAAGTGGGATCAACGAGGGCGAGCATTCGAAGGTCGGCCAGCCGCAGTGCCTAGGAGGCCTAAAGGGCCCTGGGAGCAGCCGCAGCCCGTCATGATCCTAGGGTGATTGGGTCATAGAGTGTAGCGAAGTTGCGTAGCGAAATTGCATCGGGGAAGACGGGAAGTGGATTTTGGTCGCCTAGATTGAGGACCAATTTCGAGCTGGCGGCGCAGCCAGTCCGGGGAGACTGACGGTGGGGGCCAAAGGCGAGGAAGCGGGGGCAGCACACATGGGGCAGGGGCAAGAGAACTGCGAGGAGAGAGAGGAAAATAGGGACGGTGGAGGAGGATGTTCAGGCAGCGGGAGGACGGGGTTTATATAGTCGTGAAAGCGGCGATATAGCGCTAACCCCGATCTGGACAGCGCTAAACTCCATGAGGCAATTCCCCATCACACGGTATACCTAGGTAGGCAGAGATTCGCTTTTTGATGTTTCTGCCTCGTTCACATTTAATCAATACCCACCGAGATACGGCTACATCGACATGATGCTATTACGGTAATATAGACTCGCATATTGATATCCAATCGCGCAGGCTAGAAACCGCCTTGAATATGGCATATGCTATTTATAAACTCTTGCTTGCTTTTAATTGCTTGTTGAAAGCACCTAAACTAGTTTTAACCTATCGTCATAATAGCAAATAATTCAGGACACGCCGCCCCCAGAAGCATGTCCACCTTTTGCGCCAGCTTCCCTTGCTTTTTCGCTGCCAGGCTCGAACTTTCCGCCTGAAGCATGGCCGCCCTTCGAGGCAATTTTGTGCTGGGGAATCGAGTCTTAGCAGCTCTTTCGCACAAAATGAGCTAGCTGTGAAGAAGACTAACCTGCTTGTCAGGATCCATACCGGCAAACCCACCACTGTGACTGGCTTGCCCGCCCTTTTGTCCCGCCTCCTTTGCTTTTTCACTCCCGGGCTCAAACTTTCCGCTAGATGCTTGACCGCCCTTGGAAGCAATTTCATGCTGCGAAAAAGGGATTTCCATGTTAGCAAAGTGGCTCATTTGCACATATAATAACTATTATACTTGGAGGGTTTTGCTAGGCGGAGGGGGAGGGGGGGGTTATCAAATAGACCTGTTTGTCGGGGTCCATGCTGGCGAAGCCACCGCTATGACTGGCCTTTCCGCCCTTTCTGCCAATCTCTGAGACCTCTTCGCTGGGCCGGTTGGCGAAATTGGCGGGGTTTTTGGCCGTAGGGTCCATGATGACACGATTTAATTCGCTTTCCAAAGTCGTTTTAAGTGCGTTTTTAAAGATCCGCAAATAACTGATTTTTGCTGGGCTTTATTTGATTTCCCGCGTGCTGTGTGATATTTTTATGTTGTGAATTGACAGGCTTTTATATTAGAAGCAAAGACATTCTGGCTATGACATCAGCATTTGTCATAATCTGGAGCCAATTCCTGGTTCAAGCAGGAGCAGGATTTGTAACAGGTGAATCGTGAATACTGAGAAGTTGATAGTTTTCTTTTTCAACTTCCATGTCAATTCTTGACCCCTACCTGGTCGAAGCAGGAAACTCTATTTATGACATCAGAGTCGGTGCCCTAGACCTGCATCATACCACCAAGGGAGAGGAGCGTCGAAAACTTATACGGGGCAAAACGAACCGAGTCTAGTCGAGGGGGATACTGCATATGGATTTCATATAGAGGCGGGACTTGCCATGGCCAATTAATCCTCTGAAGAGATCTGGTGGTAATGACCTTGCAGTGCGATGCACTCTTACCAGCGACTAGCAACACATCATAGCCAGCGAAAGTTGAAATATACACAGTCCTCGAATTCAACAAAGCCAGATAACCAGGAACCCTGATATGATTAGCTTGGCTTAGGAGCATGAATAGTCCCCGTTCTCGTCTGTAGATATAACTGTTTGATACATAGTAGCCACTCGGGGGTTCAAAAACTATGCTGCCATTCAGTGGCCATCTATGTAGTCTTTTCCGTCGCGGGTGCTGATAAGCGCGGCGGCCCCGCTGCAAGACCCGAAGGTAAGGACATATCCACACTGGATCTCTACATACCTAGGTATATATGCTGGATTGATACATAGCACTAATGTTGATAATTGCTTCAAGGTTCGGTCGCGGTTGACATGTCACGTGGTATCGCTTCTTGCCGCCCGCGTCTTCTGGCGTCTTCTGGCGCCTTCATCAGTCACCACCCATCTCCATCCTGCTTGATCTTAAGACGACGTGATCGGATAGCAAGAACGATTACTTTGCCGGAATGTCGATTGACCTCAGTGATGCGCATGCTAATGGCCAATAGCCCCTCACATGAGAACGCTAGCCAGATACTAACTCATTTACTAGAACTGTCGCTGCTGCACTGCGAGAACACCAAGCCCAAACTATGTGCGGGGAGCACCGACGTCGGTGAATCAGAGGCCGACTGTGCCGTTGTTTGGAAAGCTGCGACACACTGAGATCGTATCAGGCATGTCATTGCTGATCCGTACCACCCTAACAACCTCTAGTCTCGCTCTGGCTTCCCGTTTGAACCTACCAGGTTATCCCAGACCAGCCGGTTGCTGGCGGCGGTGGGAAACCTTCCCGTTTGGAGACTCCCCGCATTTATATCGGCTGTTGGGAACGTTGGTGGCATTTCATGTTACATCACGAAGGCTTCTTTGTGGAAGTCTTATCGGTCCAACATGACTGGGCAGCATGCACCATCGTATTCCTCCAGTTAGGACGAACATGCACATTGTGAATTAACCTGACTCGAGTACAAGGCCTTTTTCATTAGCCATGATGTCAAGAGATTCTACCCTCTTGCCATCACTGTTCCTCCCCATCGTGGACGGTTAGCCTTCCAATCCCCTGGAACCCCTAAACTTTCTCTATCCGAAGACTCTTAAGCTTTATATCCAACATCGTTTCCTTATTTCTTGCAAAGCACTGGGCACTTCCGTGTTACGGGGAACCGACAAGAATGGCTTCCCTCAACAAGGATGTGGAGGTGCAGAAACCTGAAGCCGCTTACGATGAAATCAGCCCAGAGGCTCAGGTTGCAACTGTTGCGGAGCACAACCTTGATGTTCGAACCGCCCTCAAACTGTATCCAAAAGCTGTGGGCTGGTCTCTGTTCTTCTCCCTTGGAGTCATCATGACTGGCTTTGACCCCCAAGTGATGGGAAATCTGTATGGCGTACCGAAATTTAAAGAAGACTTCGGCTACGTATTTGAGGGAGAATGGAATATCTCTCCCGCATGGCAATCTGGGCTTAGGTACCTGACCACCTGCCTTAATGATCCGTTATGTGCTATTCGAGGCCGAGTTTTAATACAGGATAAATAGCATGGGAAGCCCTATCGGTCAGGTTGTAGGCGCCCTGGCGGCGAGTTATCCAATGGAGTGGTTTGGAAGAAAAAAGACATTCGCGGTACGAATAGGGTTGCTTGGCCACTACTTACAAAGAATGATAATATGCTGATGCTAAGTCCTGTGCAGGTTTGTGTAGTCCTTACAACAGGATGCGTGTTTATCCAGTTCTTCGCACGATCTCTACAGGTCCTGATCGTGGGTCAACTTCTGGGAGGCATTGTACTGGGATCATACGCTGTGATTGCTCCATCATATGCCTCAGAGGTTTGTCCCGTAGCGCTTCGAGGTATCTTGACCGCATACGTAAACCTCTGCTTCGTGATCGGGCAATTCATTGCAAATGGCATCAATGCTGGCACTCACAAACTAAACTCGCACTGGGCGTATAGTATCCCGTTCGCCCTGCAATGGATCTGGCCTGCGGTGATTTTGGCCGGGATTTACTTTGCACCTGAAAGCCCCTGGTGGCTTGTTAGGAAGGGGAGACTGGGAGATGCCGAGAAATCTCTTTCTAGACTTGCATCTTCCAGTGTTGATGTGAAACCGACCTTGGTGAGTAGCACCACGGCTTTACTATCAGCTTGAAACGCCATTCGATCTGCTAATCAACCTTTTAATTCCAGGCCATGATTATTAATACAGACCGTCTTGAGCAAGAAATGGAGGCGGGAACAAGATTCCTGGACTGTTTTAAGAAATCCAATCTCCGGCGGACTGAGATTTCCGTTGGCGTGTATACCATTTAAGTTCTGAGTGGAATTTACCTTGTCGGTTTCTCAACTTATTTTTTCACATGTAAGAAACTACCTCGCCCCTTCGTGATACTCACTCTACTAATTTTGGTCAAGTGGCCGGTCTTCCTACCGATGATGCCTTCAATATGGGTGTAAGTCACCCCCTGCAACGTATTTCACAGAATCAGCGCCTAAATCACTTAATAGATCGGCTTCCTTGGAGTAGGATTCTTAGGAACTGTAACATCATGGGTGTTAATCTCCTTCTTTGGTCGTCGGACAATTTATAGCACGGGGCTCGCTTCTCTAGCAGTCATTTTGTTTATTATCGGTATCCTAGATTGCGTTCCGAACTACGAGCAGCGCCCAAGTGTAATTTGGGCCCAGTCGTCGATGATGGTCATTTGGAACTTTGCATATAATCTTTCCGTTGGACCCGTGTGTTTCGTCATCCTTTGCGAGTGCTCTGCGACTAAACTCCGCGGAAAGACAATTGCAATTGCGACTGCGGTCCAGGCGATGTTTGGAATAGTAATGACCGTGGCAATTCCGTATATGATTAACCCCGACGCGGGGAATATGAGGGGCAAGCTGGGGTTCTTCTTTGGCGTAAGTGCTTGTTCATCCTTCCTTTTTCCCACCTCCATTTTTCCCTTTTCACTTTACGGGTTCTGCTTATGCTCCTAAGACTAATCAGGAATTTCCTAGAGTCTTGCAACTTTCTGTTTTGTTTGGACTTATTTCAGGGTCCCGGAGACTAAAGGACGGACGTATGAGGAACTCGATATTATGTTTGAGAAGAATGTACCAACAAGGAGCTTTAAGGGCTACAAGATAGTCTAATATTTTTCAGACCGGCTGGCTATGGACATGACATCTTTAGTTGTGAGTATCCTCTGGCTGTGTATACATACATCAACTAACAAAGGAGACATTTACCTGTAGGATGGGAGCCATTGATCCATTATGTATGAAGTTTAATATTTATAGGACTCCTTAGCTACACAGGTATGATGCATAGTACATACTGCTGACCTTGTACGAATGAGAATGAACAATAGCGAGAACTCTACTTCTTTTTCCCCCGTCATACAGAACCATCCCTGACCATGAGCCTTGGTCGACCTCTATTAACACCAGCCGCCCTCTCAAACCCTACACTAATTATTCCGCTGTATTTATTCTGCAGGCTTGTCTCACCAAACAACCTGGACATTACCCTACGGCATTCCCTGAATGGTACTATGTACCTGCATATGAGATCTAACTCGATGGTAGTCCAGGGCTGTTCCTGCGGAAGACGGCAAAAGTGTGGGACAGGCAACGGAAGATCTATAATCCGAGTTGATCGGCACATTTGGCCGATGCTTCGGTAAAGAAGACAATTACCCCGATGAACACCACACGACGCCAAATGAAATGGTAGAAATGCAAAGATTTTTGTTAAAAGACAAGGCGTGTTGTTCTTACTAGGAGCTGATACCATGGCAAAAGACCGCAATCTGACTATACGCCTCGGCAAGAGGCATCGATCTTGCCGATGGCTGCAATTCGAAAATATATCACTTATACTTACTGTCATACTCCCTGGATGATACTGTCTTTATTGTTCTACCTGTCACTCTTTTAGGTTCTGACTTCATTGCACTTCTTGGCCTCTTTATATCTATGCTTACAATGTCTCAAGGGTTATCGGAGGGCTCACAGAAACCGTCTTTATGATCACTGGACAGGGGATAGTGAGCGATATTTTCAAAACGGTAGGTTTGTTGGTTGTACCTTTACATCCAAGATAATAGTTTGAACTACTACTAAGAATCCCCCTTTTACAGGATGTTCAGGGTACCGCAGTCGGTGTCTTCCTCTCTGGATCAGTCATTAAGCCTGCATTAAGTAAGTATTCAATATCAATAGACGCAAAAATACCATGCTCCAGCTCTTATACTCGCCTATCCTAGGTCCCTGCATTGGTGGTATCATTGTTATATACACCACTTGGCGAGTCATTTATTGGGTGCAGGCAGGCATGGCAGGCCTTGGGCTTGCTCTCTCCTTGTGGGTTGTGCGAGATATTCCGGATCCACAAGATGCAAAGAATGAGAGACATGTCCACACAAAAAAGCTTGATTCATTATCAGCATGTCTTTATTTCCTACTGCATACAGTGAATCCTATGGGAATGTTGAAACATCTTCTCCTACCCAATGTCCTATTTATTGTAGGTACAAAAAGCCCTAAGTCCAAGGTTCTTCACCAAGAGATATACTGATCTGATTGTTGCTGGATACCACTGCAGGTGCTTACATGTTGCCTCCTCTCAACCTTCCAATATTGCCTCCTAACAACCGTCCGCACAATAATCAACCCTCGCTTCGGCTTCAACACACCTCTAACTAGCGGTCTCTTCTACATCGCTCCCGGAGCCGGCTTTCTAGTAGGAGGCGTTTTAGGCGGATGGATTTTAGATCAAACCGTGAGACGCTACAAAACAAAGAGAAATAATGTCTAGTTGCCGCAGGACAGGATGAATAGCTGTTTACCTAATTTACTCGTGGCGCTACCTGCAGCAATACTGGTCTATGGGTGGACCTTAGAGAAACGTGTTGGTGGATTGGCCATTCCAGTCATTAGTAGCTTCTGTGGCGGGCTGAGTCTGATGGCCGCCTTGCCTGGTTGAATACATACTTGGTAGGTATTCCCCCCCCCAAAACCACATGTGCCCTTTTTAAAACGTCTGTAAGGACTTTTTTATGTGGTCTAACCCAGGCCGACGTTTTTGATTTGATATCTAGAAGCGGTCCCTTCCCATCGCTCTACCATCCTCTCCGAAAAGCTCATTCTTCACTACGCCTTCGCTGCAGCAAGTAACGCTGTGTCCGTTCCACTAACAAATGCAGTTGGTGTTGGCTTGACGTTCTCGATATGTAAGGCTTTCTGGTTGACCTCCGCCCACTCTCCCAATCATCTAGACTTCTTCGTGCGAGCAAGGGCTGACCTTGAACCGAAAATGGTTTGAAACAAGAAAATAGGCGCCGGATGTATCGTCATTGGTGGCTTACTGACCTTTGCGGTAGCAAAATGGGGTGTTAATATGGAGCGTTCAGTGTCAAGAAAGTTTCCTAAAGTATTGAAAGATTCAGGGCTTAAGTGATATTTAGACGGACTCGCAGACAGATGATTCGCGCATTATGAATGGGGGCCGATGATAAAATGCTCTATGGAACGAACTGGGTTGTAATATAACTTTTATTAGACACATGTTTTACTCGGCCCATAAAGGGCCGGTGACATCCCAATTGAAAAGTGCATCATCGAGGCCCGCATATTCATTGCTTGCTGATCCCTGCTGGGAATTCAAAGGCCCTCTCAACTTGAAGTCAGGTAGGGAAAGGAAGTCCTAGAATTGGGGATACTACAGCACCATCCACCATGGCAGTGACACTATCTGCCATCGCTACGGCTACGGAGAGATTAGAGTTTCTTCCTCCAAGTATTCAATGTACATACATCAGGAGGCAATGTCTTGGAACCATGCACAACTGCAGAAGAAAGTGCCCCCGCTCCAACATCAGCTGGAACGACATCCCATTAGCCGATATTGTAGATCGATCATACTTGCTCCCTTTGCCAATCAATGCTCCTCCTCTGGTCATGATAGGTGTCCACACATGACTTGACCAGCTCCAAAATTTTCAGATATTCCGCCGCAGATAGATTGCCATTTGTACTCATGTGAGGATGCACTGGACCCATATTCACTCACCAAGCTAGACACCACTTGTATTAAGCCAACGGAAAATGAGCAATGGGCGTGGAAATAACTAAGGATAGGGAAGGGTCCCTCGATCCACTGGTTTATAATCAACGAGTAGGAGTCTCTTGCTGCATGGATGCAGGCCTCGCATAGAGGAGTGAGGGTGGTGACGATTGCAGTGCTTGGGTCTGGATTGATGGAAGTACTATTCTTTTTACATATGTCACTGCTTTTGATGAGTCTGGTTAGGAGAAAGAAGAGAATTGGTCGCGTTGTTACAATGGCAGCCTGGGTCATTTTGTGTTAGTTGGGGGGATAATGAATGTGCACAAAAAGAAAAAGAAAAAGAATATGGCAACCTGACCTGATTAAAAGAAAGATGGAGTGAAACCATTCCCTTTGAAGCATCCTGGCTGTCCAATTTCACCCCTTCTGGCAGTGAGTGTACCCAGGCCTTTAACTTCTTTAGAAGTTTCTGCACTCGTTGTAGAAATGACTCCTTGAACTCCCTGAGAGTACTAATATAAATTGGTGACAATTTCACCCATAATCTGCGCCTGGCAGAGCTTCGCAATAAAGCAATCCATATCATCAAAGAATCGCGCCATTTGCAACTCCCACAGCAACACATTGGAACGCATATTCACAGAGATGTCCTCGTCAAGGGAGTGAGTCGGAAATCCTAGCCGAAGACTCCATTCCCGATCTAGAATGTAGGTGGTCCACCAGAGGCGGACACGATGTCACATTGGTCAACGAGTTGTGATTCGGGGATGTTGTGGTTGAGCCCTATTGCCACACTATGCTCTACTGCGTTGCTGATTAGGATATACCTAGAGTGACGTCGGTCGAGGAGGAAAGAAAATAATGCCTGGGGAAAGTAAGCATAAGTGTCAAAAGAGATAGAGCAAGATCATGGTTTCACCATACCAGCAACAATAAGGTCTCAATATACTCGATGCTGGGTTGTTCCGGCAGAATATGAACCATGCCCAAAGCTCGCGCGAAGTAGTGCATTCCAGGCGCAGAATGGCTTTGGGAAGTGCGGGCTGAATATACTTCATCAAGGGCAAAGAGAGCAAAATACTTGGCAGTGCTCACAAGGTCATCAAATCGAGCAGTCCGATATATCCCTTCGAGTTCGTCGAGCGAGGACTTCTTGAGCATGATATGATATACCGTGCCTATGTGATTCAATGCGGCCTTGACCAGTAGCTGTGCCTGCGCGAGATCCGGCCATTTGATTTCTTCTTTCCCAGTTGCCAAAAGCTTCGAGTCTTTGGTATACTTCACTCGAGTGATATGCGAAGCAGTATTCTCACTGGTAAGAAACTGACGGAGTCGAGCCACAAATGCAGAGCAAGCTGCTTCGCCAATGTAGATAGGAGTAAAGGAAGACTCGTGGTTTTCGAACCAAGCCCGCTCTCCGACAAGAGGATGTTTCACGTCTATGTTGCCGTCTCCGCCTCCGTCTCCTGCTGCGATGCTGGATGGTTCATCATCCCCTGTGGCCAAGCTCTTTTGAAGAGATGTCAGTTGCTCCGATAAGATAGTTACAGGTATAATAATAACCTTGTCAATAACTCCCTCGTTAAGGACTTGATTGCATTGGACCCGAACAACCTTTTGGTCACCTTTACTTTGCAATCACGGGCTGGGTAGTTACACTCAGCAGCATGCCCGGCTCGCTGGCATCTGGCACATGGCTGTTCGCCGGAACATTTTACTTTTTGCGCATGGCATCTCTGACACCTATAGGCTATTTGGTTAGATACTATGTAGTATACAACAGGATTGGCTGGGTGAGGACTCACGCCACAGGTTTCCTTTTTTTTCCGGTGCTGGGATGGCCTTTCGTCGCTGCTGGCCAGAGACACTGAGGTTCTTTTGCTGCGGGTCGCTGGCATATCAAGTAGGGGGCAACCTACAGGTCAGTAAAAACTGGATGGCAAGTAGAAACGGACGGGAAGACCTGCCCCCAATGACACTACTCATTGAACACACCCTTGCCAATCAAACATAGCATTTAAAAATATCCTTATGTTGTGAATGATAGGGAGAGCCAGGTGGCCTAGATCCAGCTGGAGTAGTATCACTGGGGCCAAAGGGTGTTTGTTTATGTGAATACAACCGTTGATCCTAGCACGGCAGCCCGGGGAATTCTCCTCCATTGATGGGCATCTTGCTGAATTTTGAAACACTTGGTAATCAATCTCTCGACACAACTAACCATCCGATGCTTTTAACTACTCTGTAAGCCGCCCCCAATCCAAGCTTTTGAGGCCATTTATTAAGACATGCTAAACATTGGACATTGAATTGTGATTGGACATTCCTGTGCCGGCTGGCTGCAGATGACACAGTGGGGGCTATCTATACCTACTATGTACATTATTATGATAGGCTATTAATAATTTTGAAACAGACCTGCTAGAGATACTTAGTCCATCTTCAACCCATAGTACGGAGAGATACATCATACTTATTTTTAGAGGGGTATTCTAGTCATTCTAGCCATTCCAGGTCTGCCCACCCTGCCCACTTACTATGTAGATACAGGCCTACCCGCTTGTCAGCTTGAACAATTGGAAAGGTGACCGCACAATTCTCTATCAGTTTTGTGGCACACTTTCAAGTTGAACTTTGCAATCTAAGGGGGACCAAAGAATTGATTATCCAGTGATGGCAAGTTCCCTTCCTCTTTCTACCCCTGACTCGGTACTAGACATACATCTAAAAAGCATTTTCAGCCGAAGCAGACAAAAGTAGGTTACTACAGGAGATGCAGGCGTTTCTTGACCCCCATTTCAGCGGGGCTTAGAGGTTGAATTGTTGAAGAACAACACTATAAAAACCACATCCTTTTCCTACAGAAAGGAACTTGGGACATTTCGCTCCCTTTCTCTGAGCTTTCACTTTATATTGAACTATTGCCTGTTTTGCCATTTCCCTCTGCTGCTGTTATGCGCACTCCCGCACTTCTTGTCCCTGTGCTGGGGGCTGTACTTGCCCAAACCATTGCGCTTCCCAAGCCTGCCGATTATGGAGCTGTCGACCCCTCTGACGGGGAAACCAATTTAAACCTTGCTTTGAAGGGAGAATCTGTTTCTGCAACGGCTGGAGTTTGCACCCTGCCATACAACACTGGAAATCTCCAAACTGCCGCTGACACTTGGGAAAAGAGCGGTGCCAACGGCTTCCTAATATCCTGGCTATTGGAGAAGGGAAAAAGGGACTTGGAGCATTGGTCATCGCGATTCATTCAAGACACAACTGGAAATGGAGAGGGCGGCTCATCCATCGACTGCAAAAATTTCCCAGCTGGCAACACATGCAACCCCCCACCAGCTGGTTCATGCTCGAACTATAACCCACCGGCAGCGTTCTTCGTCCAGGTATCAATGTCCAGATGCTTTAGTATGTTCCTTCAGATGCATGAAGCTTTACAAGACTTTGCGATTGAACAGCTCGGATCCGGAATCAAGGACATTGTAACAGACTTTGCCCCGCCCAAGGCCGACAACCAGCTACTCGCAATGCTTTCAGGGGGCTTAGTTTCTGCAGCGGCCTTAGCAGGCCCGCTCTGGAAAGCCGCATCACCGTTAAACTTCGCCGTAGGGATTCTCGGGGTTGTTGTCTCTGGAATCAATTCTAGCCCTCCTGAACTTGACGCCAATGACGAACTTGAGAGACAACTTGGAAAAGTGTTTGGCCGCGTCCAGGAAGGCATCACCTACCAAGTCAATAACATTTTCTCGGGCTACTCGTTGGAAACTCCTTTTTTAGGAGAATTTTTCGCAGTTGCCAAGACCTGGGGCGCGTTTTCGGATGGCAAATTTTTGGACAGTAAGATTGTGAATGAGTCGGCCAACAAGTGGAAACAGGGAGTCACGCATCGGATAGTAAGTTTCGTATAGCATCCTCCCTTGGGTCTAGTCCATGCTAACAGACATCAGACCCAGGGCCTTGCTGTAAACGCCCTAAAGCACGACGGCTGGATTGTTTTTATCGATGTAAGTTTGATGGACGATGGGTCTTTGATTGCCCCTCTTGAATTGGGACCTTCAAGCTGATATATTATCTCTCCTTGACAGACCGCAAAAAAAAATAAGGGTTCTTGCAAAGATGTCTTTGGTGCTGAATGGATTGGAGAAGTGAGTGACTTCGAAAACGAAAAGTATTATATATTCTTAGGTGTCTTGTTGCTAACACTTCAAAACCACACTACAGGAATGCCTAATGCTTGCCAAAAGATCTGATGTCGGCGGTGGCGATCTATTTACTCGGCCCGAGGACATGATTACCATCATGAAAGAAGACATGGTCAAGAAGCTCTCCGACTCTAGCCACAAGTACAAGTTCAACATGGTGGAATTTTTCTCAAATGCAAAGGACTGCAATGGCGGAGATCCTGCATTCGATACCCCTGGCCATGATGGCGACGCCAAACTTCCCCGTTGCTTTGTGAACTTCGAAATCAAGAAAGCAGATACATCCCCATTCTAGAATGAGTAGTGCGGTTGCTTCCAAACCGGCTGGATTGGGCCCCCCTGGTCGAGTTCAATATTTCGGGGAGTGCTGGATCGCATTGTGCAAGTATGTTTCTCCGAGAGTTCAAAGGGCTGTGATGCTGGATGATAATATGGCATCATCTGGAACAGCAGGATAATTTCTTGGTCTTTTTCATTTCAGGGAATACTTATGTATACTATATGTCCTCATGTTGCACGTCTAATCTGATTACGGCTCTCTGAATATCTCAACCCAGGTGCATAGATAGCTACATGCCCCTCAATTAGCTGTTAGAGGCATGCATCTACTACTATAGCCTATGTTGTATCAATTAATCCATATACTCCGCGCAGAACCGTTGCATGTCATTTCTAGAACAAGGCTGTGTAATGTTCAGTGGGTAAACTATATCTAAGGGCAATGTCCCTCCAAATCCAGTACCATGCATACAAACACGCATCCGCATCTCAACAGGAATGAGTTTTACTCCTTCAAGGCTATTATTTTTAGCACCTTACTAGCCTTCTCTCAAGCAGTACCAAATTAGCCTCCAAAAATTTCGCAACCATGGAGGAAGGTTTAGCGAGCTTTCCTTACTATCGATCAACGCCACCATTCTAGAAAACCGCCGATCTCCATATTAACTAGATCCACCGTACCCCGTACGGCACATAGTTCACGACTAAAAGGACTGGGGTTCAGACAAAATGAGTTCGTGGGGAAACTTCCGCTTTGCGGAGAAGATGAAGAAAAAAAGGCCCTTGCCAATCCATGAGGACGCCGGGTAGGTCAAAGTCGGGACGGGGTGTATTTTCCGAGGCCCCCCCCTTCGCCACACATACTGGCGGGGATCAGCATGCTGCAGTTGCTCAAGGATAAGACTACTTAAGAGCGGAAGTCATCCCTGTTTGATGCCCCTGGAGAGCTTTTTTCTCCCTTCTTTACTTCGAAAGGAAACTGATCGTCTGATGTGTTTGTTGTTGTTAATGAGGAATATCGTCATCTCATCGCAGCCATGAAGATCAATATGTTTGGGAGGGGGTTTACCCTTCAATTGGCGATAACAGTCGCCTGTGAGATGGCGTTTATTCTCTTTGGTAAAGAATCTAAATCCCCTTGCCTGTTTGTCGGATCCAGCAAGGTTGTGAAGTTTCGCTGATTCCCAGGGCCATGTACTACTAGGTTACGATCAGGGCGTGTTCAGTGGCATTGTTGGAAATAAAGACTTTTTAGGTGTCATGAACCATCCAAATGACAGCTTGATGGGAATTATTGTCAGCATATATAACCTAGGATGTTTCAGCGGGTGCGTTCTCAACTTCATTTTCGGGGAGTACTTTGGACGACGGAGAGCAATGTGGATTGCCATGATTTGGATTCTGGTATGTTATACATCAGGGATATGCTCCTTGCTTGTCAATTTATGACCATTTCCTTACAAAGAGTTGCTAGGTCGGAGCAACGCTACAAACAACTTGCTACAGCGTTCCGCATCTCATGGTTGGTCGATTTATCACCGGAATTGGCACGGGAATCGAAACTTCCACAGTCCCCATGTATCAGGCAGAGCTCTGCGAAGCTCATAAACGCGGGAGACTGGTTTGCTCGGAGGCCTTATTTGTTGGTCTAGGCATTGTCATTGGTAGGTCATTTGTGATGTGTCGAAACGAAGGATATTGATGCTGACTGGCATTAAAGCGTACTTCTTCGACTATGGAATGAGCTTCACGGGGGGACCTATTGCATGGCGGCTGCCCATTGGCTGCCAAATGATATTTGCCATTGTATGCAACAACGTTATACCGCTATAGGGAATACAACTATCTAACGTTCTAATTAGGTTGTTATCGTCCTCGTTTTCGGCCTTCCAGAGTCCCCTAGATATCTATATAACAAGCGAAGAAACGATGAAGCCCTTCAGGTCCTGTGTGACGTCTATGACAGGACCCCCGATCATCCGAAGATTGTAAAGGAGCAAGACGATATTCTCCGAGCTATCAGTCTGGAGACGAGTGAAGGTGGCTATTCGTGGGCCAACATCCTGAAAACAGATCATGTTCGTACCGGCCATCGGGTGCTTCTCGCGTATGGAATGCAGTTCATGAACCAAGTTGGTGGTATTAACCTCGTTGTGTAAGCTACCACGTTCAATTCATTTGTGGTAGAGTCATACTGATGATGCGCAGGTACTTTATTCCCACTGTTCTTGAAACCAACGTTGGGCTTGATAGAAACTTGTCGTTACTCCTTGGTGGCGTGTAAGTTTATTCCCCATCCGATATCACATCACACGGCTGCAGTATTAACATGACATTTTTTTATTAGGATTCAAATAATGTTCTTACTCGGATCCTTTGTTCCCTCTTTTCTCGTCGACCGCATTGGCCGGCGGAAGCCCATGATGTGGGGTTCTTTTGGACTAGGGTTGTCTATGATGTTGATCTCCATATTGCTGAGCTTCAAGGGGAGCGGTGTTGAGAAGACCACGGCTACAGCTAGCGTCGCATTCTTCTTCACGGTGAGTGCATTCCCTCCGGATTATTCACTTAAGCTAGGGAGCAGTTCTAATGCATTGGAATGTAGTATATGCTTATCTTCGGTGCCTCCGTGAACTGCATTCCCTGGGTCTATGTCCCTGAGATTCTCCCCCTTCATGCCCGAGCAAAAGGAACAGCCGTCGGTGTCTCATCGAACTGGCTATGGGTAAGCAAATACTTCCCTCCATCCCCCATCCGTTCCAACTTCCCCATTACTAACCATCAACCACTCCCCAAAACATAGAACTTCGTCATCGTCATGATCACTCCCGTAATCATCAACCGTCTCCAATGGAAAGCCTATCTAATCTTCATGTGCACAAACTTCTCCTTCATCCCACTCGTCTACTTCTTCTATCCCGAAACCGCCAATCTCACACTTGAAGAAATTGATTATCTTTTCACAGAGCCGGGCGTTTCTCCACGAAAGGTCGCAGAGCGGTTTCAGAAAGAGCATCGGGAAAAGAGGCGGAATGGGAGTGGAAGTGAGAATGGAGGGTCGGAGGAAGTGGGGTCATTGGGAGAAGGAGAAGTGCGATCTGATGAGGCGAAGATGGCGTGAGGGAGGGGGTTGAAGGACATTGGTCGTCCTAGGGAGTAGCATGTTGATATTCCCCCTTTTGTTTAGCCATTAATTCTGTTTCCCTTGCTGCTTAAGTGGCTACGGTTAGAGCATAGGTTATGATAGAGATGGCGCAACTGCACGTTAAGATGTTCAATTGTACGAGTACATATGTTGGACTACAAAAGGTCAACCTTAGAAATCCGCAGCAGAAGATCGGCTGATAGAGTATACCACATAGTTTTGCAACCTCTTTTCTTCAAGCCTAATTCATTCCTATTGCATATGTACATGTATTGTACATACTTTACATACATTATTACCCCTGAATCCCCACAATTCCCATCCCATATTTTCACCTCTAAGAACGTGATCCCGAATATCAAAAAAATGAAAAAAAAAATGAAAAATGAAACTTACCATCCTCGGCTATCCATCTCCCCCCAAAAAAGGTTAACACGCGATCGATGCAGCGATGAAGTCACTCTGATGCCGCAGGCCTTGGCATTATGGGGACGCCCCAATGCTTCTCCAAGTTCGTTGTGGGGGGGAACTAACTACATGGTACTACTCTGAAAAAGGGAACCCGGAGGCTACCTGCTAGTGATTATGGCAGGTCAGCCGAACCCCGTGTCAACCGAAAAACAAAAATGGGGTTCTATCAAGCTTGTTTTCCCGTCTTTTGGGTGAGAATTTATCGGCTAGCTCTTGTCAGAGAGATAGTTTGCTATAGGTTGGGGAATGGGGATGGGGGAGCGACCGGGGAAGCTGTTTGTGTTGGAGACTGAGTTCAAGTTAGTTTCTGAGATTTTGAGCTAGTTCCATTCGTCTGCTCTGTCTGACCTGCATTCTTGATTGAAGGGATTTGAACGAGATTGCTATCTGCCGGCGTTACATAGAAGTACAGTACGTACATCGTTACGCGAAGGAAAATTGAGGTTTGTAGCTCCCGGCTCATATCTGGTTCCTTGGGCCTGGGAAAGCTTAATAAAATGCTCCTAGCTTATGTTATATTGAGGTTGGTTGTCTCTTTGCATCGGGGCTCTGAACAGTTCTTTGAGGCAGGTTGCAATTGTCAGACCATCGTTATAATCCTGTCTAAACAATAGATTTCGTGACTCGAGTATGCCCTCGAAGTCAAATCTTTGGCATAGCAAACACCCATGATCAAAAACATATGAAAATCTCCAAATAATATATAATCCGTCCATGCCATTATTAACACCTAGCCATCCGAAAGCAGAACTCCAAAAAAAAAACAAACAAGAAAAACCAAAGAAAAAAACAAGCATCCCATCACATCGGCATCTTCCTCATCTCCTCCAACGACCAATACTTGCGCATATTCTCCGCACCCAACAACACTACCTCCTCATCCAAATGCGTCCACAACACCTCTCGAAACCCATCCATAATCCCCTTCATCTCCCTCAACCTCAACTCCCTCCCCCCACTCTTACACTCATTCAAATACTCCTGAAATTCCTCCAAACCCTTATGGATCTGCCTATGCTGACCCAACAACTCTACCCCACTTTTGAACTCAGGCATCCGCCGCGCCAAGTGTGGAAACACATATCGTTCCTCGATGGCATGATGGGTTTCTAGCTTGTCGCAGAAATCGAGGCCGAGACGGAGGAATTGAGGGAGGGTGAGGTTTTTGGGTCGTCGGTTGGCGGTGCAGGCGCTGTAAAGGGTATTCCAGGATTGACGGAAGTGGTTGTGCTATAGTTAATAGATTAGGGTTGTGCGGGTAAAAAAAAGGGGGGAGGAACTTTTTTCACACGTAGCAAAGGCAATGATGTAAACTTACATAGACATCCATTTTCTCCGCCATGCGGCTGTATGTGCGTAAATCCGCCGCGGAAAGTTTCGGTAACCGCATCTCCGCTTGTGAAGAATCTTTGTTTTCCGATTCAGTCATTCTTTTTTGTTTTTCTTAATGCTTTCCGGGGGAACCAGTTTTTATAGGTATGTAAAACTCATATATAATTCTTCCTTTAGAACAGCAGCAATTCATGTACACCTTTATATATCGGATATTTTGTAGACCCCGGAAAAATCGCAAGAGGGGGGCAAAATTACAGTTATATCCGCGTAAACTACTAGTAATCTGGTACGTGTACTGCGTAAGTGCGTGTATTGTGAACGGAGCATTTTACCCTCCGAGCTCAGTATTTCGGGATCTGTGGCTCTCATGGAAGACATCATGTAGTTAATGATTAGTAGGCATCTGGGAGCTATTAACAATCAGCATTTAATAAGCTGCTCGAAAGGATACTAGGACGGCAAAGCGTTTAGATATTGTTGAACGGCACTAGAATTCATGAGGTTCATGCGGCAACCCAAGGGAATTCGTGACAAAGTGCTTGTGAGTCGGTGGGGTCGATGACGTCATGACTGTAAACAAGAGGACAATATCCTATTTATCATTGGTTGAAAATTAAAAGCTCTTGGTGTATGGAAGTAGAATTTAACCAATTATAAATTCAAATAATTTCCTGTTATAAGACTTAACTGATTACCCCAACTTAACTTAATTCAGTGATATTGAAAATGCTCACTCTTTCAACACACTTTTCCCTATCTATTCCATGGCTTGGTGTTTGCTGCAACAGACTGGGGAGAGCTTTGCTCAGGCTCTATGAGAGAGAACTGCTTCCTGGAAATTAAAGGCCTGATTTGCTGTACTTAAATGAAAAAGACATAAAAACTCATTCTTTCTATTGTTAAAAAAGAAAAGGCGCAATAAAGCACTCTATTTCCTATTATAAGAAAGAAAAGTACAATAAACACCTTGAATTTCATAAACAGAAGATATAATAATGTGCTTCTTTCTATTACAAAAAGAAAAAAAAGTATAATGAGCATAGTACCTTCCTGATTCTATAGACAGAAGATACATACAACCTGGAGCAGCTGACAGAGAAGGCACAATGTAGTGCCTCTTTCTATTATGCAGAAGAAAAGCCAATAGATATTTCTTCTTAATTCTATAAACAGAAGGCGTGACCCTGGCATAGCCAACTGAGACAGATACAATACATAGCTTCTTTCTATCACAGAAATATGAAAAGTACATAGTACTATAGAGAGATATGCCTTCCTAATAGTAAAATTGGAAAAAAAGCGTGGTGGATGGAGAGTGCTTTGCGGTAAATCTCGACAAGGAAGAGTAGGAACGTGCGGGTGCTGCCTACTTGAAGAAGAGAGCCAAAAGGAGAGACGGAATAGAGTGGAAAATAAGGTGCATTTTTTTACCCGGGTGTAAAGGTAAGGCGATATCTCTCTTTATAGCTGACTGCCTTATTTTTTTTTTGGAAGATATTGTATTTCATATAGTGCAATGCAATTCATCTCACTACCTAAAAGAAAAAAAAAGCCAAAGTATGTCACAGGGTATATCAAGTAGCAAAAGCAAAACAAAGGAAAAACAGAAGAAAATAAATAATAGTCGAGGATGAAAGAACATTAGGTTACTTTCCCCACCCCAATCATGGATTAGAAGGAGGCAGCGTGCGTTCAACAAAAGAAAAATGGAAGAAAGCCATGAAAATTCCACGTGCAATGCTTGAATGAAACCAGGTCCCACCAAAGCGCACGCGACCAAACTGGAAAGTCCAAGGAACGCAAGAGAGGGAATAATAATGAGGGTATATTTGCCAGGGCGCGAACATGGCAGGACCGAGTGGAGCCCGAATGAGAGCGCGGCAAACGTTGGCAAAGGGGAGATGGCGGCTCATAAAGATCCGCGAGGCAGCCAGTGCGAATCACCATTGGAATAATCAAGCGCCATTGGCATTCGCTTTCGCCTTAGCCTTGATCTGTTCCGGTGTGACGAGGGAATCCGACTGCTGCTGTGGCTGTGGCATTTGTGCCATCCAAGTCGGCGGTGCAATACCAGTCTGGTCATGGATTGTTGAGAAGAGTGGTGGAATGCTCTGCATAATGTTTCGCATGGGGGAAGTAGTATCTGGGACACCGTCTCCGCTACCTGTCGAAAGCAACGTATGGCGGTTAGTGACGAATGGTCGTGAACTAGTTTATATCAAGGAGCGACTTACTACCCGTGTTCCACACTGTGATCTTGGGCTGTAAGCCATTGATGGCTTGAGCATTTGCCTGGGCGAGTCTCTCGAAGGTGTTGTTCTGGATCATGAGGTACTGCAGGAATCCTTGAGGTCCGCCAAAGACATCGGCCATTGAGGCGTATGCCTTGGCCATCTCAGCGACACCCTCAGCTTCCTTCTGCTTCGCGATGAATTGTGCCTCGGCCTCCTTTGTTCTGGAAAAGTACATCGCCTCAGCCTCCTTGGTCTGGCGGTAGTCTATGAAATAGGAAGTCATGCGTTAGCTTGTAATGGTTCTGTGATGTACCGTTGGGGCCAGGTGGGGATACGTACACTGTGCGTCAGACTCAATCTTTTGTCGATACATTGTTCCATCAGCCTGCTTCATCTGCAAGTAATTCTCACCATCCGCCACGACCTTCTGATTATACAGCTGCGCATCAGCATCGATTTTCAGCTTGTACTGCTGTCCATCAGCCACCCTCTGCTCTGTATAGAATGCCGCATCAGCATTCTCCTGTGCAGATTCTCTCGCGATCTTGCTCTTCGTAACATCAAGAGCCCTCAGGCGCTCCAACTCTGTCTCAGCACGCTTGGTCTCAACTTGTTTCTGCAACTCGGCATCCTTCATTTCCGCCTGGCGCTGCGCAGTAATCTTGCCGAGACGAATGCCCATGTCGAGCTCCGTCTGGCGGTTTGTGAGTTGCGCATCGGCCTGTGCCTTCTCGCTGCGTCGCTTGGTTTCGAGAACAGCGGTCTCTGCATCGATTTTGGAGATTTCTTGCTTGGTCTTGCCGCGCTTCTCGGCTTCACCGATCTCACCCCTCATGCGAGCCTCTGCGACGTCGATCTTGGCCTGGTTCAGGGCACCTTCGTGCGCTTTTCGGCTGAGCTAAGGTGGAGGTTAGTATGTACAGCTGCAGAGCGCACTAGCTGGCAATTCAGGGGAGTTTAGACGACATACGTAGCTGAAGTACTCGCTTCCGGGAGTATCCTGTAGTTCCTTGACGTTGGCATTGTAGCTGTGCGTCCCCGTTAGAATATGTCTCCTTGAGCTGTAATTAGAGCTGCAAAGATTCCAAAAACTCACATTCTCAGACCGAACTGGTCAAGCTCATTCTGGACGTTCTCGATGACATGCTGCTTAAACACCTGTCGTTCCTTGAAGATCTCTTCCATCGTCATACTAGACACAATGACTCGCGTCTCGCCCTCAATAATACCCTTGACGATATCTTGGACATGGTTTCCGCTAGTTGACTTTGAGGCCGCGCCGCCCGTAAGCAGGAGGGCATATTTCTTCAGCGCTTCGATGTTGTTATCGGGACCGATGGTGAAGACGGCAGGGAGGGCGAATTGAAGTTTCTCAATTGTCATTGCCTGGAGGTTCAGCGAGAAGTCGAATGGCGAAATGGAGATGCGGGTGCACTATTTGCGCAATCTTTGGTTAGTGCTTCTGTAGCATACTTCGACTTTCTAAGGTAAACCGCTAGAAATCTCACCTTTTGCCATGGCATGATAAATGCCGTTTTCTTGATGACGACATCTTTGATACCACCGCCTGTGATCACCAGGTACTCATTCGCTTCGGAGACGTTGTAGCTGTTTAGTGAGGATATGTTAGCTCACTTGCGACAATCATAAGGTGCTCAAAAGTGACAAATAACATACAGCATCTTGAGAGATTTGTTAGATTATTCGATTAGTGAGAAAAAAGAAAACGTATCGCGACGAGTGTATTATTAGTATGGTGATGGTAGGAAGATATATCGAAGGGAGGGAAGTTCAAAGAATCTTGTCGGGTTGAATGGGGAGAGAGAGCTGCCCAAAGAGTGATTGATGGGCAGGCAAGGGAGGTGCAAACTTTGTTAAGAGCGAGTTTGTTGCTATTTGACAATAACAACTACCAGTGAATTGCAGCAGCTACGGAAAATGAGGAATGTTCCAAAGCTTATATAGTACTATGTAGTCATCTCCGTGCTGTGTCTGAACTTGCCATGATGTTTTTGGTAACTGACCTCATTGAGCGGGAAGTTAAGTGAGAATCTACTCCGGTAACTACCAGGGTTCCCGAGATGCATCGCCCCCCATGGATAGGGCTTTCATGGGCCCATATGCTCCACAGTTATGCCCGTTAGGCTTTCTTGGCTCGTTTAGAGAAGAATCATAGTGCTAAATAGTGCTTCTCTTCTCCACAAACAACCTTTGCGGCTCTGTTAGGCGGACAGAGCCTTGTACACCGCAGTCTAATTGGCCAGGAGGGTATAATGTATGTTTCCGTTATTCAAGGGAAGGGGGCTTGGCTTGTAAATAGTGCGGAATCTACGGAATTAATGCTGGCTGTATAAAGGATATACCCGGGGGCTGATGAGTTTTAGTTCCCTGTCCCAGTAGATGTTAGGCACACACACGTTAGTAAGGGATCGGGAAGAGAGATTGACTTGATTTGATTTGGTCTTGGAGTTTATGAGGATGATCTTGTGATTAATACTTATTAGTAGCTTTTGGTATTGAGTGGATAGTGAAACCATGTCATGTCAGTTCTAATGCGTCCATCAGGAGGCTCAACATCACAACAGCAGTTGTGGAGGCAGGGTATATCCATTTGGGAAGACTAGACTTTGAAGAGCATCCAAGCACGGAGATTGGGTGCTTTGCTGTCGATTGCTTGATTGTTTGATTGCTTTGAACTTCCATGTATCAATAGCAATCAATCATGAATCATCATTATTTGTATTGTATTGCTCACCTCCCACCAAGGCAGACCGTAGATCAACCCCAGGGGAACCACGTTTGCGGAGTAAAGTTTTTGACATCGTATAATCTCTCGGGTTGATTGGACGATTTACACGAAGGACTTTCTTTGCCAGTTCTTCACAACAAATAATCTTTGATGGGGGGTTTGGACAGACACACTGGTTGTTTGAGGAGGAGAAAGTTTGCGATCATGTAACTGCTACCTGACAATGAAGGTTGGAAAGATCCCAGTGTGTATGAGGCGGAGTGTGACTGGTACATACTTTGAAGGGGTAGATTGTTGACATCAAGAACAGAGCGGGATTCAGTGCTTGTGATGTCCTTTGTTTGATACTCTGTAGACTCCGGCATGTCGGCAGCGATTAGCGCCTGAGCTGGAGCTCCCCGGAAGTCCGGCTCCAGCCCCAAGCACTCCCCAAGCACCCCCAAACCCCCAGACCCTCGCCAAGAAATTGCGGTGCTCTCCGCCCGTATTGGGGCGCTTCTTACTGGGTCCTCCAGCAGGCTCCCGGTGGTCCCCGGCCCACATTCCCTGTCACTCTCCTGAGCTAAAACCTCTAAATCACCCCACTACGACGAACTAGTCCTACTGAAGAATGCCTTGAGTGCCCCATCCATCACCTGACATCTCACAGCCTCATCAAATCTGCTAGCATCGGGCGATCTCGCTGCTCCGCTCGGAGATAACTTGGAGACATATCCTTGAGGCTTTTTTGAGCTTCTTCAAACACGTTGCTGTGTGATAAGCGCTGTGTGGGTATGGGGTCAAAGGTTCCATGCGTTCTACATATGCTTCTAGTGCACTAACTAGTGTCCTCTCTTCTTCTTGGGCTTAACCAACAACAGTGCAAACCATAGTAACCAGACGAGCCAAGGCTTATTCAACAATATTCAAGTCTTGTGACAGAAGAACCTTAGGTTTATCGTTCACCATCAAGACCACCACACTAGAGGTCTTGACGCGCATATTCCAGCACCACAAGTTCTCTCAAGAACCCTCACCAAACCCGCTAATCTCCAGGAAGAAATGACGTCTACAAACCCCTTCGATACCCGCTATGAGGAAGAAGTCCCCTCCTACGAGGAGTCCGTCGCATCCCCTCCCTCCCTAACCAACACAAGCGAAATCTCCAAGCGGCCCTTACCACAATCTTCCCCCGCCCTCCCGCTCCCCTTGCAACTCTCCAACACCCGCACCTCCCGCATCGAAAGCATCCTCTCTACCTACGTCGACCCCTTACTCCTCTCACAGGGCTCATCCGGCATATACAAAACGACCTTCATTCTCATCCCATCCAGCGTCTCTAGCCTCCAAGACGCCGTCAGCAATGCCTACACAACCCCACAAGAACCACAAGTCGTCGGCTTCCCCTCAGACGAAGTCGTCAAAGTCGTGCGATTAAAGGGCGAGGAGAATGCGATGGAATTCTGGCGCCAGCGCGCTGTTGTAGCGGAGCTGGAATCGTCGATGAAAGCAAGACTTGTGGCTTCTGGACATAGGCTGCATGAAACGTTATTAGCTGCAGATGGGACGACAATGTCGCAAACAATAACGACAGAAGAAGAACTAGCGGCACCAGCACCGGCGGCACCGGTTAAGGCGAAACCAAAGATGTCGTTATGGGGTCGTGCAAAGGCAAAGTACATGCTACCACCGACGGACGATGAGATTGAAGATCGCGGTCTGGGCTGGCGCGCTGCGAATCAACATCCCCCGGCTCAGGATGCGCCGGGGAAAGTGCCGACGGGGTTGGTCAAAGTGTCGATTTTGTGGAAGGAGGTGTGTTTGAGGATAGCGAATGAGATGGGCCTGTATGAGAGTAAACGGGGACCTGGGTTGTGTCTTTCTGTGGAGGTTGGAACGTAGTGTTAGGGGCTAGGGTATATAGTATACGTGCAATGGAAAGTACATGATGATTTGATGACTTGAAGGTTGTGCGATGGTTTTGTTTTTCTATATATATGCGATGTTTCGACGGCTGTTGATGCTCTCTACCATGTATATATGTTAACCGCTATATTTTGTGCCTAAAGAACTCGATTTTGAAACTTATTCCTTGTATTCTATCCTCAAACATTTGAACGCTCATCCTTTAAGGCTCCAAAGCTCACTAATACAGTTTAAAGACACGTCTCTCTCTGCTCTTTGTCGCGACCCCAGCGGGTAGTGCTGCAGATGTAGGATGACGTAATTCACCCCTAGCTCTCTCCAGGTCACGTGAAGATATGCCCCTCCACGCCTCCCCCCACCAATGGCCGAATCAGGAAATTATCTCAACAACATATATATAGAAGTTTTCAGACCTCCTTTGCTTAAAGCACCTTTACATCTTCAATTGCTGGAAAATATTTCATATCAACAAAAGACAGAGTTATTCCGCAACTCTAGTCCAAGTGTGTCAGTTTGAAGGGTATGTTATACTTTTGATCTTGTTTCCCCCCTTTTCTTTTTGCTATCGAAGATCTGCAAGGCATATATGCATGTGTATAGCTGTTATTTTCTTTTTCTTTTTATGCAATTCTGGAGTGGAGTGTCATATGCTTATCAAGAGGGCAGAAGGTACCTCTATACATGAGCCTATATATACCTTGAGTCTCCCTCATAGTTTGAGAGAGTAAAGTTTGCCCTTCATCAAGCGCTGGACACTAGTTGCGGCCGTCATCTCCATGGTGTATATCCACCCTTGATATGCGCTGCCTGGCAAACATGTTTGAGCGTCTGAGACTACCCCTCAAGCCATGAATATTACTTGGCCGGGCTTAATACTCCCTATCTCTCTGTTCTATTTTGTTTAGTGTTTTGCTGTTTTTTGCATCTAAAAACCAGAAATACTTTGCACTTGCTTTTTCTTTTTCCTTTTCCTCCGTTCAATGTTTTATCAATGAAAAAGGCTAAATAGGATATATGACACAGCACCCGCTTCCCTATCCCCAGAAAGAAAGCTTTTCCTGATATATTCTCTAACATACGCAATTCCTCCTTCCCCTCATTCAGAAAAAAACAAAAGAAAACCCTCCAATTTGAACAAACCCCGTTCCCTCCTCCTTCCCTCATTCAGAAAACCAAAAAAAAACAAAACACGCGCAAAACCATGGCTCCCCGATCCCCACTCTCAATTTCCACATCCGTCGTGGTCCGCCTAGTCAAGGAAGAAGCTTCCTACCACCGCGAACTGAAGCAGCAAGAGGAGCGCATCAAGAAGCTTGAAGCCACGCCTGCGTCGACGGAGGATGACGATGATGATGGGAATAGGGAGTTTATTTTGAAGCAGGAGGTATGTAAAAAGAAATTCTTGTTTCTGTGCTTAGTTGTGATGTAACAGCTATGTTTTTTTGTTGCTAATGAATACCTTTTTTTAAACAGCGACAAGCACTCGAGGAGACGAAGAATGTCCTCCCGAGCGTGAAGCAGAAGATTACGGACGCGGTTGCGAAGTTGGATCAGTTACTGGTGCGTCGTTCCTCTTCCTCGCCTATTGCGTGTGAGAGAGTGTCATTGCTAATTCTTAATCTATAGATTGAGGAAGGACATAAGGGCATGGAAAGCAATGTTGCTGAAATAGATGCTGCCAAGGAAGCTATTTCGCGCGCGAAAACTGCTGTTAGGGAAATTTCATGAATGGGGAGTGGTTTTCTCTCCTGAATGTTAAGTCTTTCGTTCGATGTTTGGAGGAGGGGGCTGGCGGTCTTTTTTAAGAGCTCTAGCAAGTGCTGTCTTTGCGTGATGAGGAATGGAGGGGAAAGAGAATGTGCATTTCAGTGTGTGTGTGTGTGTGTGTGTGTGTGTGTGTGTGTACTTGTACGCTACAAGCAGTTTCCCCTGTTTTAAAATAGGTATATTAGGAAAAGCTAACCAAGTCATAACCCCTGCACAACCTATTTCAAGTTTCAGAACATTTGATGAGTTCGAGTAAGAGTAAGGAAGCACTGAATGCTGCTGTCAAGCTCAAATTCAGGTGTGTTCATGGGCTTCAAGTACCTGTCATAGTGGCTGCGGAATCATATGCTCTCATATGGCCATTGTGTGTCAACAGGATCTGAGCCTCTGCATTCACGGAACTCGCGCTGGCATACTCCCCACTCCAGCATTTCCTGATAATAGAGCCGAAGAATAGGCCATGCGTTGAAGGAAGTTCGTTGGCCGTTGGCCATTGAGGGTTACTATTGTCGAAGAAATAGTACTTGTGAACTCGCTAGACAGCAATTGAATAGATGATCCAGCCAAGGTGCAGTATCTCGATTTTCACAGTCAGTTCGTTTTCGCAAACCGTATCTACATCGGCGGTGAGTGGTAGTAAGATGGATTGGCCAAAGTCGGCGAGTTTGAGCCTTCCATCAGAAACAAGGATATTGCGCAGGGCGATATCGTCGACAAGAACTCCTCGTGAATGGATGTAGGAAAATGTTGAAATCAGAGATACAATCCAGTCAGTCTTGGAGGATCCATCTGGCTCTGGGTTGGCCGCAATATGAGACTCCAGATCCCCTTGTTTTGCAAAGGCTAGCTCAATTCCGTAATCAGAGGTTTTGAAACAGGTTACTATCCCTTTGTGGCTTCCCAATCGCTCGTAAACGCTCTTCTCGTTTTTCAAAGTGTCGCGATTAATGTTGTTAATATATTCCATATCGCTACGAGCATCGTCTGATTCGATATTATCAAGTTGGTAGACTTTGGCAACCTTGACGACTCGTCCCTCATCAAGCTTGAGAATGAGGCCAGTCAATCCTAGACCGATAACTCCACGTCCAGTATAAGGGTTTGGATCACTGCCGTGCTGCGGATCTGGAGGAGACATGTTTGAACGAATGTTATTTGGAAACAGGATACCAATTCAAGATGCGAATGGTTTCGCAGAGACAAGTGCCAGAGTGGAAGGAGATCAAAGTTGCCAGAGACACGGAATCGAGTTGGTACATGATAGTTTCTCCGGTTCTGCTTTATCTCGGCGTGACATTTGCACGTGACAGCGGTAGAAAGACTGGTGCTGTACACAACCTAATTTCATGGCACAAAAGTGCCCATCAATTTATCTTGTTGTCTCACATTAGGATTTGAGCACATGCTTGAGTCAAGTATTGTTAATAGAACTGGATAAGCAACTCCACAAAGTAAAGTATGTCCCAAGACAAGCAGATCTTGAAGTTACATTTGTCTAGTCTAACATCCACCTGGCGTCCTCTCTGCGGCTCAACGCCTAGAGACACTTGCCTAGGAATTTCCTGCAATAGTACTCGACCAAACAAAAGACTAGATCACTCCTCTAGATCACGACACCCACCCTGACTAAGAAGCAAAAGGCGTCGCCAGCGCCCTCATGGCAAATGTTCTCGATCACTGAGTTTTCAGGAAAGCTGTTGTATATGTAGTCCTCAAGTCTGGCCTCTGCAGCGTGCCGTGCCATTACCGAAAACGATGTGTTAATAGAAATCCCGGATATCAAGTTCAAGAGTTATATCTGCAGCGCGAAATGTGTTCTCCAAAGATCGTAGGCGGTCGTCAACTGATGGTAGGCGGTCATGATTCGTACTGCCTTTTTTCATGGTTTCTCGAAATCGCATATGGTGGTGCCGGGCCTCGGTTATCTCTTTCACATGTATATGTGACAGGTTGCGAAGATAGGTTTTTTTCCCACTCATCAATTCCACGAGCCAGTTGTGGTTCTGTAATTCGTATGGGGCGGTTATCTGGTGCGGGGTCCAGCCGATGTCGCCTATCTCCCGGACTTCAAAAGCAGATGTTGTGGGCATGAAAATTATCTATAGAACGGAGGGTACACACAGGCAGAAGTTATTTTCAATGTCAGCAACCCGACCAATGTGAGATATATAATTAGGAATTCCATTCTCAAACAGTGGGATCATATATCTTTTGAGAGGGCCTTTTTCTTTTTTCCGGGTCAAAAAAAAAGGCAAAGTGAAGAGAACAAAATATTATCATACCTCTAGTTTCTCTAATGATGAGGGTAGGCGAGCGTAAAAGCCGGTCCGAGCGGCCGGGTTGTTTCTCTCATCCCTCTGGAAAAGATAACAGCTGTGCGCTTTTAAATTCCTGAGCGTCTGCAAGCAGCTGAGATCGACACGGGTTCCATCAACGTCACCATCCGAATAGGCGAGTTCGAGCGTAGTGAGGGTTTGTTTGCAATGGCCGAGGACCTGAGACAATGCCGCAGGTGAGGTTAAGGGAGGTTGCTGTCTACAAGCCGGATCACTCGCAGTGTAGCTGAAACTCTCCAATAGCGGGCAATGAAGTAGCAGCACGTCAAGTTCAACGCTGTAGTCACGCCAGACGTCGAGCGTCAATTGTTTGAGCGAATATTGGTGGTGGTCGGTTCTAGCTGCTAATAAGGTCGTTTGATCATCGCGAGCGTTAACCAAGTCGCCTGCCAGCCTCAATATCTCTATACCCGAAAGCTGGAAGTATTTTGCAACATCGTCAAAAGAGATGATGCTCGATATATCAACACTTTGGAGCTGAAATGGCGTGGGTCCTTTGAACATATCATCAAACGTAATCACGTAGTAGGCTGCAGAGTAAAAAAAAGTTTTAAGAGAGGGAAGATGTCTGAGAGTCTGCCCAATCTGCTGCAGACAGCGGGGATTCAGACTATCACCAATCACCCTTACGGACTTTGTGAGCTTCCCGAGTTCTGGACATTCTTTGATGGAACGGTCAAATAGTAGCGCTTCCGACTCTGTCATCAAGCAGACATTTCGATAGAGAACAAGACGTACAGCCACGTTGAACTTGCTGTTCACACGGGCAAGCTTCGCGAGAGTTGTCAGGCCGAAGTTGCCAATGGAAAGGATGTGATGAATGATTTCAGGTGGTAACTTTGCGCCTGTCATTGTGTCTGATGATGTATGCACAGTGCAATGTATGTACAAATGACTGACAAAATCCAGAGGGAGGATGGGAGAAAAAGTTATCCTTTTTGAACAGGCCAGGATTAATACGAGAGTGTGTTGTCACAAGAGCCACCTAGTCTCGGTTGTTTTTGTCGATGCCTGAGGCCTAATGTATTCCATCACCCTTTCGTCGAGAGGGGATGAACGATGCCTTGAGCTGATCGAGTTACTTAACTCCATACTGACCTCTCGATAAAGCCTTGCTTCTCTGCAGTTTGTATGCAGTACTGACTGTGGCTATGTCCCCTGCTCGTGAACGGGCTTTAAGTTTCCTACGTTTCCCCCTCCAACCTGGACTATTCCTTGTGGCTTGAGGCTCAGCAAGCCTCTTGCTCGCCTATCAACTCCTCTTTCATGTTAGGCACGTGAAAGCGCCATGGAAGTACTCTGTAGGCAGAAATGCATTAACATCTAGAATCCTTGGGGATTTCTTTCATTCCAGATGTTGAGGTGAAAAAAGCAAAATGTGGCATCTGCGCCCCCCTCTCCAGGCCGAGAAGCTGGAGATGTATAAGAAACAAATCCGCCGGCGTCAACTGAATGTGATTAAATCGATGAGGCTCAAAGCCTTGAGGGGAAACTTTTGCAAAATTCCTGACATATTTCTACCATTTGCATGACCCCGTCTTCATATTTGTATTAGCTGTTTAAGAGGCCCTATACCCACTGTTTATTTACTGCAACTGCTCACCATGAGCCCCTTCACAAAAGGCCAACAAGCAGACTTCGTTGACGGAATAGAGGCCCTTCCCCCCAATGTCGAACAAGATGACGGCCAGGGCCAAATCGGCCACTTACTATCCGGCCTCCTCCAATCCACAAACGGGCAAGACATCGACCCAGAAACCGTCAAACAATTACTCCTAGACGAGCATAACCGGCTCCGCGAACGGAGGACAAGTAAATTAAGCTTCGTTGACCTTATATATCCGCGGTCAGAAATGGACGAATTGGAATTCCTAGCTAGGAGACTTGCCGACGCGTTCTTCAACGCGATTAGAAATGGCCAGAGCGAGATTATTTCCTGGCTGTTAAGGAATGAGATGGTTACGGTGGATGTTGTTGATGAGAGAGGGAGAACGCCGTTGCTCGCTGCGGTGGCGGCGAAGAGGACGAAGGTTGTGCAGGAGTTGTTGGAGTTTGGTGCTCCGCCGGATGAGTTTGGGATAGTCGTATGTTCTATTTCTTTTCTTTTACGCCCCTGGGGTTTCCTGCAGGTATGCAATGCTAGGTTGACTGATGCTATCATAGGATTGGCGCTATTCGGGGGGGAAGGATCATCCCCCAATCATAAGAACCCCGCTACAAGAAGCTGCATCGCAGGGTAATCTTTCGATAGTCAAGCTATTGATGGAGTTATACCATTGCGATGACGCCAAGATAGCGCCCGATGGACAACTCGCGCTCCGACTCGCGGCAGAAAACGACCATCGACATGTCGTCGATTACTTACCCGTCCGTCGTGGTGGGGCGTGGAGGAGATGGAAGGTCCGTCATGAGAAAGCTATGCGCAGACTCAAGTATGCTACGTGGAGAGTGTTTTGCTTCGCTAAATTCCTCGTGTGGGATGTTGAGAAGTTTTTCCTGTGGTCGGTGCCTAAGCATGGTATAGTCCTGCCGGTGGTGAAGGCGACAAAATGGTGCTGGAAGCATCGAAGTCGATTCGGTCCATGGTGTAAGAGTCAGGCTAAGAAATCCGTCATTTATGCCAAAAGGCTAGGGCAAGAAGTATGGGCGGGCGTGAAAAAGACGCCTGAGCACGTTTCCAAGCTGGCCAAGGGTACGTGGAAATTTGTCTCTGTGACTTTGCCGAAGCTCATTCGTCGGCTCGCGGATTATACTTGGGATTTTATCACGCACCGGATTCCCCGTGTGGTCAAAGTGACTGCTATGTGGATTTGGTCCGGTGTGTGCGCCATTGGCAGGTCATTCCTCGAGCTTTTGCAGAAAGTTGCGTCTCTGCTACATACGGCTTTCAGCGCCATGATAACCTTCTTCCGTGGCCTGACGTTGAAGGATATATGGAACGGTATTTGCGCTGTTCTACGCGTCGTATTCATATCATTTCCGCAGAGAATGTGGGAATTTATGGGGAAGTTCTCTGATGTACTTTACGATGCCTTGACTGCTCTCTTTGGCCGGATCGGTGAGGTGTTTTGGCTTCTACTCTGGCTGGTATATCAAGGAGTTATGTTCATTCCGAAATCCTTATGGGAGATACTGACGAGTGTCTGGGCTTCAATTTCGGCTGCGGGCCATGAGTTTGTGGTCTGGGTGAATCCAAAAGCTTAGATTTAAGGGGCAGGCTGATATGTATATATTTTCCGGTGTTGGCATTATGGTTTGATTTGGGGGTAGGGGCGGCCCGGCGTTCTGTGATATTTGTATTGATGGAAGATAATGGATTATGATGACTGATTTCTAATAGGCTGTGGTAGTTTGGTGCCACTTTTGCGACAGTATGGGGTTGATGAAGAATGAAATGAAAGTGCAATAATTCCGATGCTGAAATAGCAAAGCAAATAAACCAGCTGCTAATACATAGCGCACATCTAATCGTGGTATCGAAAAGGAAATCAAAAGATCGGGGGGAGGATGTTATATCAATTCGAGCCGAAATCACGTAGTGTCCATTTTATCCTCCAACCTTGTGGTTGCTGTTGGATCCCGAACCTCGCTCGCAACTCTCGACCCAGCGCGCGTTCTAGCAGCAATCGACGATGACTCTGGCAGAGCCGATTCGTCACCTGTAACCTCTCCTTCATCCACCATATTTTCATCCTCGTCCTGCTGCACTGCTGGTGTTGCCGACTTTGATGACGCATTGACTCCCTGACGCAACGGCGAGATACCGTCACCTACACCACCACGTAGTTTCTCAAGTTGCAGCACTCCTCCCGGGGTTAGTGTATCGTCCTGACTGGGTTGTGATGGCGTCGCGCCATCCGGCTCTGGCCTGGGCGTGCCAACAGCACTACTCCTCCCCTTGGAGCCCATATCCGCCTCATCCCCTTCCTCACCTTCCTCCATCCCCTCTCGCCTTTCCACCTCCTCTTTCTCATCCCTAATAAGCCGTCGTAGATTCATCCCTTCCTCCACAATCCTTCCAAACTGCGCTCTCCGCTCCGACCATGTCGTCGCATACTCCTTACTCTCCATCTCCAGCTTCTCAATCTCAGCATGCAGCTTCGCCAAATTAGCCTGCTGGTCCTCTCTCGGCCTCAACAACCTATTCGACGTAATTTTCTCCGCCAGTTCATCGTACGATTTCCGCAGCGCAAGCGTCCGCTGCGCTTCTTCCAACTGTGTCCGCAGCTCCGCTGTATTATCCTTCACCGACTGCGCTGTAGCCAAGATCTGCGATTTCTCCGCTGCGTAGCGCTGACGTTCCTTTTCGTTGCTCGTTAGCAGGAATTGGATGCGCGCAATGCTGCTGTCGAAGGCGGAGAAATCGAGAATCACGTCTTCGCGGAACTGGCGCCATTCTTCGAGCCGCTGCTTGCTTTCGGCTTCGTATCTGTCGGCGTCTGCTTCGGGAGGAGGGGTGGGGAAGCATGCGGCGGGTGAGGTGACCAGGGAGTTGGGGGTTAGAAGCCGCTTTGTGATGCGCTTAAAGGGCTTTTCTTCGACGTTGAGGAGGCGCGATTTGTGAAGCGCATCTGTTTTTGATTGGGTGAGCAATTGGACGCTTGAACGGGTGAGGTTTTTGGTTTCATGGGCATGGTTATACCTTCGTCTGGCTGATCTAGTAAGCTGTAAGACGACATGGCGAATATTGGCAAGTGCAGACTGTGGGTTTATGGAATGTTCTCTTTGAAATCTATATAGACGTAGCTTAAAGATGCAAGCAGGAGGAATTAATTCACTTGGCCGCTGCGGGCTGGTGCTAGCGACGCTCTGCCGCTAACTTGTTTTGGTAAGCGTGCCCCGTGCATCGATGTGCGGCCATCGAAGACTGCATGCAGACGAAAACAGCGTCAACAACTGCAGCTCTAAGCTTGCTAAGGTAGCACCCATAGCTTATTCTGTCGCTGCGAAGGCTGCTCGTTGATAGCTGGAGTAGAGTAGGTATGTGCCTGTGAGATCAAAATATGGGACTACTCTCTGATGGAATTGGATCAGCTAACGTATTGTTTCATAGCACCCCTCCGCTGCAGCATCAATCTCCATTGAACGCGCCTAGAGCTACATCTCGGCCATCCTAGCAACTATGAATGACATGCGATGCGGCGTGCAGAAGAACCAGCTCTTCGAGTCCCTAGAGGCCTTTAAAGCAGTCGTTCGCGAGGCATCGATAAGACACCACTGGGAGCTGCATGTCATCCGAAGCAATCGAAAGAACGTCACATTAGGCTGCCGCTCATCTCCAGACTGTCCGTTCCGCGCCGTCTGCCGCGCAAATAAAAACTATACCTACGTCACCGTCGCGCATGATATCCACACATGCCGTGATAACACCGGAGGCGGGCCACCGACCGTTGCGCGCTCTGAGGCCTCCCGCGTCGCTTTTATTCTAGGCGAAATCCCCAAATTCTTCGACGTGCATGCCCCTATACACCCGCAGCAAGTGGTCGATGCGATTAAGCGGTATTATGGTTATGAGATCCACCCGCGCCAGGCGCAGAGGGCGCTGAATCAGCTTGAAATTCAGAACCGGAGGAATCCTGGCCAGATGGCCAATGCTGCGCAGGCTTTGGCTGTGCAACAGCAGCAGCAGCAGCATCCTATGCCTGGACAACATGAACAGCAGGGGAATCAAGCGACACAGCAAGCGCAGGAACATACAATTCCGTCAAATGATACTGGTGCGCATGATGCCAGTGCGTGGCTTCAGGATCCAACAACTATGCTACCCTCAAACATTCCACCGGATACCTCCACCATGACAGTACCTGGCACGGCCACACAGCACCCGCCCCCTGAAACGCCAACCCACCAGCAACAGCAGCAGCAGCAACCAATTCTTCATAACCAGATCCCCCTCCCCACTCCCGCCAGCGTGTCAACTCCCCAGATCGGTGGGAGCCAGGGTGGCCCACGTCTCCTCCCACGCAGTTACCGCCGACGTGTGCCCAAAGTGGCACTTACGGAGTTTAAAGTTGAGTTTACGTGTGCGGCTTGTGGGGCAATTAATCATGGGCCTACTTCGGCACAGGATGATTTCACTTCTAAGACTACTGCTGCTGCTGTGCCTCAGCCCAATGGGGCAGCAGTACTCCCGCTCTCGGGGTCTAATGGCGGCATCCCGAGTCAAGCTATGTGATGTGATTGATCAGATTGCTATGCACTAATATTGAACCTGGAGAAACTGGAAGTTAAGGTGTATGTCCAAATACCACGTTTAGGCGTATCCACCAACAAGAGAGATGGTGGGTTGAGCTGCCATCTGTCATGTTTAGAGAAGCATGGGGTGATGTATGTATGTAGTCTCTGTCACACACGAGATTGCGAACGAGAGCGGACTTGCGGACCATGTGCGCTAAAACCACGATCCTCCGGGATCGCTTCTCGCGCACCTTATATATCAGGCCATTTATCACGAACTATCATCGTTGAGTGCCCATTATTGGCGAAAGATTGCGTCGATTGCGTCAGTCATTTCCTTATCCACCCGAACTCAAAGCTATCACTGACTTGTGGGACATAGTTACTTTGACACCCCCTTAGATGTGTGGGACTGGGAATGTTTGTATGGATAGTTTCCATATTTATCCCTTTCCCCGAACTGTGATATCGCTACATATCGATATTCGCTATTCAACTCTGTGCACGCGCATGTGGGGCCTGATACCGGTCTATATACCTGCGTAGGTCCTTGGCGGGATGGAAGTGGAGGGAGTTGTACATATGTGGTCCCATGGAAGCCGCACGCGGCTTTCTCGCGGAGAGTCGCGAACGGGGATGGCTTCGCGCGCGCGCGCGCGTGTGTGTGTGTGTTGATAGACGTTCTACATGTTCTTGATGTATATTAAAGAGATATATTGTGGTGGATATGTTGTCGGATAATTCTTAATGATTAATGAGGCGAACTTCGCATCGCTAGAGTTATTTGTTGCTGATATTTCAAGGCTCTTGTCATACTTACAAATGTGCGTCCTAGATAATTACAACTCCGGTCGACTTTATTTACTCAACGTCTATGCGAACCTGGCTCATATTATTCTTCAAGGGGTCTGAGACCAAGTGCGTACGGCCTGTGTGGGCTTACTGTGATTTTACTCTGCGGGCGCGAGGACTAGAGAATGCGAAAATGACGGTACACCTACCTCTAGATTTATAGCAACTAGAATGACAGAGAAACTGTGATAAATACAGAGCTACCCATCTAGCATTCATGAATAATTTCCCCGCTCGAACAACATCAACATTATTCTTCCTAGCACGTTGAAGCTGCCCAGCTGGTGACGCGCCAGGTCGCGTGACATGCCGAGAAATGCGGCTCGCTAGCGTCGGCATCCCGTCGGCGTTGGTTAGGGTTCGAGGAATCGCATGCTTGTCCACCACTGAAAACTACTCTTTCGCGACGATTCCTAAGCGAAGTAGTCTGCTGTTATATCCTCCCAGAGTTCTTTCTATGTTTTAAAATCTAGATAGGGATTATTCGACTATTAAATCTACCCAGGCTGATTGTTTTTCCGTCCATAGTTTTTATCCTCTAGCTACTCCGTAGGAACAGTGGCTTGAAAGCCTTGCCTCGTCTCTCTTCTCCATGTTTCCGCCGGGATGCGGCTGCCGCGGCACACGCACCCAACAAAAAAATTCCGGCAGTCTTGGGGATTGGTTGGTTGACATATGGAATTCTCGCCACCCCCATCGCTGGTCAAGGAACACTACAGATAGGTAGGTAGGTAGCTTTGGCCGGGAATTCCCGATGTGTCTAGTAATTGCATATCTCGATAGGGCGTATTTGGATCATCCGGTGAGTCCGATATAATAATAATAATATGTTGAATCTATCGAAGAACAAGTAGAGCAAGCGGCGGTTGTGGCTTGAGATAAGATTTCGCTTAAGTGCAGATCGGCTTGGCTTCAGCATCTTGGCAACGACTACATACACCACGCAACAATGATGATATCCGACCCGAATGCCAGTAGGCCTACGTGATATCTGCTCTTATCATCTCGAATTCTATCTATCCCCTCGTTTAATGCTTTAATCTCCATTGGTGATTCTGTGTTGGAGCTGGTCCATTCGTGGATCCCTCCAGGAACCAACCCCCCTTGCCACCATCCACAAAAACTTTGCAGTTTTTGCCATTTGCCTTTTTTCCTACCATGCCCCGGGAACGGTGCCGGCGATGGCTATAATTGCTGTTCCTGTTGGCAATTTTCAACCGGTCGCTACCAAATAATCTGATCACTCAATCAAGCTGAGCTTAGCCTAAAGCTTCCCCCTCCAGCGCAATTGCGGGATGGCCTTACGCACGATTCCCTAGGTTCAACTCCGTCGGAAAATTTCAACCTACATGGCCTCCCGGTGTGTGCTCCGGGGGGGGAGCCATGTGGCTGTTATCAGGAAGTCTGTGGACTCCTTACTCTCCGCTCTATTATTCGTCGACTCTCTGTCTGTGGTGAACGGTAGCTACTTCCCCGAAATCGGATTTTTTTTCCCTATAATATTTCTACGGCCTCCCCCGCTCGTTTTTCACTCTTTATTCTCCCAAACACTTACGTTCACTACCTAAAGCAGTCTTTTGCACCTTTATTTTTACCCCCCTGTCCTAGCTAGAGAGCTCGGATAGCATCCCATAGCTCCGGGACGCTTTATTGAAGTCTCCTTGTTCTGAAGGACTCAAGGAGCCTATTACAGCTCAAAAATGGCAGAAAGAGTCGGGAGTATCGTGGAGTAAGTAGCATATCTCCTATATTCGAAACCCTTCGAGCATTTGCACCTTTGCTGTTTCTTTTGGCAGAAACTATACCGCTTGCGCGAGACACTAGCAAGGCTAACGAATCCCATCTTGTACAGATTACATGCCGCCGAAGTGAAGACACTCACCCACGAGAATGTGGACGCCGCAGGCGGAGAAGAGCCCAAGGGCTTTGCCCAAGTAGATATATCACCGCGAAGCGAGGGTCCAAATTCTACGAATCACCAAGTCGATCCCACCGAAGAAGAACTGAAGACGTTGAGAAAGGTTTCGGAGCGTCTCCCCTGGTCGGCATGGTTGGTTGCGGTTGTCGAGCTCTGTGAGCGATTCGCGTATTATGGATTGAGTGGTCCGTTTCAGGTATGCTTCTAGTTCTTCTTATTTTTTCTGGGGTCTGCGATTTCCAAGAGAGAGGGTTCTAATACGATTGGGTGCAGAATTATATGCAGAATCCCTACAAGGATCCGAGTGGGGTTCCCGGTGCTATCAATCTTGGACAAACGGGTGCTACTGGCTTGAGTAACTTCTTCCAGGTATGTATATCTGAATTAAGGTGGTATGATCTCTCCGAACTGTGACTGACAGATAGGCCTAGTTTTGGTGTTACTGTACCCCAATTTTAGGAGGAATTGTTGCCGATCAGTATATCGGAAAGTACAACACCATCGTCATCTTCTCCCTCACTTATATCGTCGGTCTTATTATCCTTTTCTGCACATCGCTCCCCGTCGCAATCGAAAATGGCGCTGCATTAGGAGGTCTTATAGCTGCTATGATTGTTATTGGTCTTGGAACTGGTGGGATCAAGGCCAACATCTCTCCCCTGATTGCGGAGCAGATCAAATCCAAGAAAGCATGGGTCAAGACTTTGAAGTCTGGTGAACGGGTTATCGTTGATCCCGCTGTCACAATTGAGCGAGTTTGTAAGTCGCACTTTACCCCTGATCCCGATTTCTTTGTGGCTTCGGAATGGACTAACTCGTTTTTGTAGATATGATTTTCTACATGTGCATCAACGTCGGCTCTCTATCATCCATCGCGACCACTGAATTGGAGCTGAACGTTGATTTCTGGGCCGCATACCTCTTGCCAATGTGCGCGTTCATGGTTGGTTTTGTCGTTTTGATCTTGGGAAGGAAGCACTACGTCGTCCGCCCACCGCAAGGATCAATCATCCTCCACGCTTTCAAAGTCATGTGGATCGGAGCTGTGAATAAGGGAAACTTGGATGCGGCCAAACCATCTTATCAGGAGGAATTTGGCGGCAAGTACAAGATTGGATGGAACGACCACTTCGTCGAGGAAATGAAGCGTGCGCTGGTGGCCTGCAAAGTCTTCCTGTAAGTTATACTTCTGCGGAAAAGGCATCTACGGGAAGCCATTGAGTAGTTTAATTTTCTAACACATTTGTGAACAGTTACTTCCCCATTTACTGGGTATGCTACCAGCAAATGTTGAACAATTTCGTGTCTCAGGCGGGAACTATGGAATTGCACGGCATTCCAAACGATATCATGCAAAACATCGACCCCTTGACCATTATCATTTTTATCCCGATCTGTGATAGAATTGTCTATCCTCTTCTCCGCAAAATGGGTGAGTAACAACTCTAACATCGGGAAATAAAATGAAAACAGGAAAGCTAACAACCCTTCCCTCGCTAGGCATGCCATTCAAGCCCATCACCCGTATCACTACCGGATTCTTCTTCGCCTCGCTTTCCATGGCCTACGCCGCCATCGTCCAGCACCTGATCTACAACTCCCCCCCTTGTTATGATAGCCCCCGCAACTGTCCTGCTAGCGAGAACGGCACGCTGCCGAATAAGATTCACGTCGCCGTGCAAACGCCTGCGTATCTGTTCCTTGGCCTCTCTGAGATTCTCGCCAGTATCTCAGGCCTGGAGTATGCGTATACCAAGGCACCGCCGTCAATGAAGTCTTTCGTGATGTCTATGTTTTTGCTCACGAGTGCATTTGGTGCCGCGCTGAGTATTGCGTTGTCACCTACTGCGGTTGATCCTAAGCTCCTTGTAAGTCTTTTTGCTGGTCCATCCGTCTACTCGTGTTTTGCGGCATACATGGCTAACCTGTTACTTCTTTTTCTTTTTCGCAGTGGATGTATACTGGTCTTGCAATCTCGACTGCTATTGCAGGTGCCATCTTCTGGATCCTCTTCAGCCGGTACAACAATAGCGAGGAAGAAATGAATGCTCTAGAAGTGCAACAGTCTAACGAGAAGAAGCTTGCTACTAACTCGATTTCGGATGCGGATCCGGAAGAGCAGCGCAATTAGATATTTCTTATTTATCTATTGTGTGTGTCATGCTAGGTTTGGTTGATACCTCGCGAGTCCATTTTTCTTGTTCTTTGGGTATTTAAGGAGACTTGAGGGAAGGGCTGGTTGGGATCAGGAGGTTGCTGTGGTTGGATGGTGTGTGGTTTTGGGAACTGCGGATCTGTGGAATACTTATGCATGCATGCGATGGCGTTAATTCGGTATCTGTATGCTGTTTCTGCATCTTTGTTTTCTTTTTCGTTTGCTTGTGTTGGGTTTCTAGGATTTTGCCGCTTTTTTTGGTGTCCTACGTTTTTGGTGCCTGCTTTTTGTACAGTCTGTCGAATGTTTGGCGTTGGGGGACAGTTTGATATATACATAAATCCAGTCTTGGAGATTTTTGGATTATTCTGTGTTTCCTCCTTGTAGTATCGCAATTATAGCTAGACAAGTAAGTCAGTGTGCTGCATAGAAATTTGTGGGTTTTCTATGGTTACTGAGGGAGTGCCAATGCCTGTCTATAGCCGACGAAGAGATCTGCGCCGATTGGAGCCGGCTGGGTTCCGTTCGTTAGTTGAAAGGGAGAGTAGTGTTTGTGGGAGAATGATAGATAGACAAAATTGTCCGCTAGCCAAAGCAAATGAGCTATCTAAGTTTTATCCTGTTGCTCGCCCGGTTTAATGAAGAGAGTGGTTGACAGTAGCGGCGCAACTGAGTAGCCCAGGGGCTATGGAAGGGGCAAAAGCCATCAGACTGCCAGCGCATGTCACATTGGAAGGGAAAATATGTAACAATTTAGTCATTGTGGTGGTACAGCTGCATGTGGGTATCCCATTGTATAATGCTGCTAGCATATAGTTGCTTGCGCATTGCTTCGTGGGAGTTTGACTAGTTGGAGGAGCTTGCACAGTTGTAGATTTATGCCCACAGCCACGCGACGGATAGTAGCAGCACTGCAGGTGTCGTGTTTAAAATAAATGAGCCAAGATAAGCAACCGCTTCCGGATTTTGGTGTCTGAGGCCGTAAAGCAAGATAATAAGGGCTGTTTGGAGTCCAATATCATGGCTGGCTTCAATGGTCGTCGTCACCTTGGGGCTGGGCTTCCTTCGAGGCGCTTCATTACAGATACCCATACAACGACCTCTTGGGGAATGGTTCAATCTTGGGGATTATAATGGTGATATATGCCTGAGTAGCACATACACCACAGCAGAGTATGTAGTATGCGGTGTTCGACTGGGCTGGTGGTGGGTGCCTTGCTGGCTTCGATGGTTACAAGGAACTTGAAGCCACTTGTCATTCATGGTGAGGATCACACGGGCGTATGTTTCCATTTTAAATCGACGCATCGACAAACCGGGCCATAATATGGATATGTAGTCGAGGTAAGCCGCATCCTCCCAAATAACATTCCCCGCTGATTGATACCGCGCAGCTGCAGACAGATTCCAAGCCTCGAACGCGCTGAGGAGCACAGCGCCTCGAGTCCATTCCTAGGTCAACATTACATCCGAGTTATTCAGGAAGATTGTTCAACCCTCCATCTAATAGGTGAAATAAGTATGGGAATGCGGGTTTCTCTGCTGATTGTGAGCATTGAACAAGCTGGAGATGCAAGGTCCTGTGTGTGTTTGTTGCTGGGATCCCTGGCAAATTTCGCGTCACGTAGCGCGTTCTCGCACCACACATTTCTCCAAGCCATTGAACTTCCTCATGAGAACAACAAATGGACCATACGCAAAAACAACCGTATGCAATGACTCTTCTCTTAATGAAAGAAACGGCTCAGGTTCATTTTTATAGCAGCAGATCTATCGAAACTATCTCATACATTTATCTGATGTGTACCAAAATATCTTTTAGGGCCACATCTGGCTCTAAAGGCGTCCACTCGAGTCAATCTTAAAGATATTTATCGCTCCTTCGGCATTATGTGTTACCCATCCGCTCTTGCCAATAGGTTCTTTCGTCTCGCTACACAGTTGTTGCAGGGTTGCTGCATCTTTCGCGTTAGCGATAAAACGTCGACCGTTGCTCTTCAGACGGCCAATGATATGGCCGAGGCTCGGCGAGCCATCGCGGTTGAAATCAACAGTATAGGTCTAATAACCAGTCAGTTACACAATTAAATGGGGAAGGCAACTACAGGGCCTCGCGTACCTCAATAACTGCCTCGCCCGTGGCCGGGTGTTCGACCCCTGGAGCTGGGGTCTGCAACGCCTCCGGCAAAGGTCTCTCCTTAGGATACGATTTTTGTCCTAAGGGTTTAGAAGAAAGGCAGACAACATGTTGATATGTTAAAAGACCGCCATTAGCAAGGACTAATCCCTTTTGTCCTCGTCCTGCCCTTATCTGTCGAACCATTTCTGTGACAGCCTGAGTGGGTTTTACATGTCAATAATTTCCCCAATGGGCATTAATGGAGCGGGGGAGCCAGCTTACATGCATCGAATAGTTGTTTCCAGCCCCACCAAAGGAAGTCAGTCCTCCGAGAAGGGTGGTAGGCTTCTGACCTCCAGTTATCGGTAGACCAAGATGATGGGCAGCTAACTTTGGTACAATGGGGAAACATCTGCGAAACCCATCAGTTATGTCCCATGAAATTGGCCAAAACTGTAATAAATTTGAGTTAAGAAGCGTGGCACTGACGAGTAAAAGTCAAACAAATCGATATCGCCAACCGTGAGACCCGAGACTCGCAATGCCGCGTCCAGAGACTTGGAAATCGCAGGACTACTAAAATAGTTCGGACGATCCCAGACTGGGTTGTCGAAATATCCTTTGTTAGCTAGGCTGACGCATTGTTTTGATATGAAAACCATGGAAGGCTTTCTTACAATTGTCACTATCGCTGGTCCCTGCGCCTCCTAGAGGATAAATCCAGCGATCTTCTGGGATACCCAACTCCCGCGCAAATTCTGTGGATGTGACGACGCACGCAGCCGCCAGATTCACCATGTTGAACGCATTCATGAGGAGAGGATCTGTTTCCATGGTTAAAAATTTGAATACGCAGAAAGTCCTAGTTGAGGGGGGATTCGACTCCAAGCTTACAAGGATAATTAATCATGCGATTCTTCTTTGTCACCGTCCCTATCGACTCCTCTGTGTGTGCGGGCGATCCATAGTTCCAGGAATACGGGTGTTTCTCTGCGGCTTTGGCAAATTCGCCGTACAGCTTTGCTGACTCGATATGGTTTTCTCTGGCCGACTGTCCACGATGCGCTCGGAATCCGTTTTCATAAACGGCATATACCTGCGTGGCTTTTCCGAGGTCGTGAGCGGTCCCTAGATCTGATTTTACAGAGAAGAAGTAGTCAGCTCCCGTGGACAACCCATTTCGTCACGGAAAGGTCTTACCATTTGGTATTTCTCGTTCCATTACCCCTCTCGTGTCCTCCAGCTTGGTCCATTCCGGAGGCGGCCATACTTTCTTCGCCTTGAATGTATTCCCTATCAGGCGCATAAACACTTAGGGTCTCCTTTCCAGATACATAAAACAACGTTCCTATACATTATCCTCCCAGGAAAAAGGGCTAGGGACGTACATGAAGCAAGCGCCTCAGCTCCCGTGACAATCGCAACCTTGCTCTGTCCCAGTGCAATCCGCCTAGAAGCTTCATCTAGAAGTTGCACTGGCGCATTCCCACCATGGTGACTCTCAAACTTATGTCCCGGATTGACACCCAATTGCTTCGCTAGAAGGTCAGGCAAGTCAAGATACGGCCAGGTCCAATTCGCGACAACATTGATGCTGTCGATGCTCGATTGAAGCTTTTGCGCCGAAGAAGCTGGGAGATTTGCGTCTTGCAGCGCGAGAGCGATGGCTTGCAGCATGAGATCCTTTGGCTCTAGGGCATCTTCTATTTTCACAGATCGGTTCTTCACATCGGCGACGCCGACGAGGATTGGTGTGTGTTTGACCTCGGCCATGGTGAGCGAATATATACTCAGCGCCTATATACGCTTCGTGTTTTTAGGTCTATAATATACAAAAAACAATCATGAAAACCCCCTACTAATACAACAGGAAGAAACAGGTATATTGAATCATCATTATTTCTCGAGGCGCTTACATTCCCTTTTTGTACAATACTGAATGTCTCTGTTGCCGCGGCCTTCGCCACTTATCACCATCTTCCCCGGTTATGAATATCCGCTAGACATACTAGTAGCTTGGGGCACCCCGCGCGATTAGTCGTACTTATATTGATTCCGTCATCATTATTATGGATCAGAGGAGGCGACATTAAGCTTATCAGCATTTTTAAAAGCTAGAGAATTTTCTTCTTTTTTTTTCGTCAAGCTCTCGAGCTGCTGGAATAGGTAGGTGGCAGTTTAAAGCTCGTCGTAAGTTGGCGAATGGCATTTAAATAAATGAAGGACATAATCTTACTCTCTATTCTAGATTGAAACATTAAAAGAGGGCTATCATTCGGGGTTGAGATCTTGCATTGGTGTTTGTTTCTTCAACTTCGAGCTCCAGATCACTTACCCACAGCTTGCTCTGGATTGCGCTGCGATAACTAGTAGTGACCTCGGCATAAAGTTGGGGCCCCGCCCTACCCTAATCAATTAGCCCGTTAGGGCTTCTCCGCATCATGTGCGTAGTGGCTTCTGGGTCTCAATTTCAACCTCATCCTCAAGTTCTGGACAGTTCGTAAAACCACAAGCTTTTATATAGCTACACATTGAGGATTTGCTTCTTGTTCAGTCTTATATTGGAGCTCGCCCTTGTAGTGGGATATATGGAATTGCTATAAATATGGCGATTCCTCATATTTCCTTGTTAGAGCTGACAGGGCCCACGAGTTGCGCATTCTCTGCCAAATGTGTTGACCTACTTGCTTCACCGTCTGCCTGTTCGACAAAGCTCTTAGTGTTTGGAAACCTCCAAATATCCAATGATGGAAACGAAGGCTCAGCCATCCGGAAATGCAGCATGCACATAGCTGCTCGCTCTGGATATTGCATTACTTATATGCGAAATATACCTCCAGCCAATGAATGATGCATTTTGTCAAGTCCCATGCCTGCGCCTCTATGCAGCAGCAAGACAGCCTTGTAGCCTTGCATCCCTGTGGAACTTGGATGCCTCGCCCTCCGCTTTCCTCGGAGCATGGCTTCTGCGCCCACACATCTCGAAAATATTGGAATATTTGGCGATTGCCTACGTTTGTCGCGAGACAGTTATCCAGCATTCGCTTTGTTCGAACCACAGCTCTCTAAGATGGCAGAGGCCTTAGGTCTGGCGGGCAACGCAGTTGGGCTGGTCAGTCTAGTTCTCCAAGTATCCCAAATCAGCTATCAGTATGCCGTATCTGTCAAAGGGGCTTCAAAAGCTCTTAGCTCTTATTTTCAGGAGCTGTCGACGCTTACTTCTGTCGTCTTCGGCTTAGAGATGCAGCAGAACTCAAGGGTGTCGACGGTTTGTCTTCTACGAGCGGTACCAATGGCCTAGTGGCTGCATTGGAACAATGCAGTCGGGAGCTGGAACAGCTCAAGAAGAAACTGGAGAAGAAAGCTGCCGCGAGTACCATTCGAGGCAAGCTGTACGTTTTGACATGGCCTTTTTCAGAGGCTGAAGTGAAGGAGAAAGTGGAGATGCTTCATCGTTACAGCGGCATATTTTCAGCTGCCCTCACAGCGGACACTTTGTGAGTTTGTATTCCACTACTGCAGGACTGGATGGCAGCTAATGGTCTAAGGACCGTGACTGTGGCGAGCTATCAAGAGGTACTCGCTATGAGAGAAGGTTTGTTCCCTATGCTTTAATCCGGAATCAACATGCTCATCCCCATCTAGATAACGATATAAAAGATTTACTCGCATGGTATCAGCCTAAGAGTGACCTCCAGTCTGCTGCGAGCCATTTTGAGCAATATTGTCCAGGAACTAGTTCTTACTTCATCACCCACGATATGTACCTTTCTTGGCAGAATGGCAAAGAGGGCTTGTTTCTTGCGTACGGGCAACGTGAGTTTGAATTATCACCTTCTTTCGGGCGTGACTAATGCTTTTAGAAGCTGGTGCTGGAAAAACAATTCTATCGTAAGTTCCTAAGTTCCCTTATTACTTGAGATGGTATATCTTAGGAAATCCGTATGGCCCGATGAATGTGACTCGTAGACGCGCGTCTCAAACTATTTATTCAAATTTGCTCACTTCCTATCCTGCAGGTCGGTCATTTTGCAAGATCTCCATGAGAAATATGCTGCGAACGCGGTTATTACATATCACTTCTTCAGTTGTGACCGACCAAAGGAACCACTGCTTGATGCCCTTCGACATCTTGTAGTCCAGGCACTGAGCCAGGCCCAGAGTATACCGAGCCAGGCATCCGATCTCTGGAAAAGGAAATCCCAGTCTAACGCAGATCTTATTCGGAAGGATCTCATCGAGATTCTAATTTCTGTGGCTAATCTCATGCCGCACATGTTCATTGTTCTCGACGGCCTCGACGAATGCAGGTATTTCAATAAACTTGTGCACCACATTTCAACTTTGAAAAAGTCTGGAATAAAACTTCTGGTCACTAGCCGCGATCTTCCGCACATCAAGGATCATTTCCTACGGGATTCGAATCTTGAGGTTCGGGCTAGCAAGGACGATATTCACCGATATGTCAACTATAGACTCGAGGAAGATGGCAAAGTCAGATTTGACTTGATTGAGAGGAGGTTGAAGGATCAGATTGCCACTGCAATATATAAACAAGTTGACGGATCGTAAGTCCAGCCTAAGTTACTGGAGTATTTCAGTTGCAATGATGCTAGATATTAACAAGTGATCATAGATTTCTTCTTGCTCGTTTGACTATGGACCACATCACCAGCCTTACCAAAATCAAGAAAATCCGGAAATCCCTCTCTTCGCTACCTACCAATGAGCGAGAGGCGTATCAGAATACATACGACCGCATCTTAACGCAAGGGCTAGGACTACGGGACGTAGCGCTCAAAGCTCTCTGCTGGGTCTCTAATGTGATGAGGCCACTCAAAATGATAGAGTTGCAACACGCCCTTGCCATTGAAGATGAAATATAGTAAATCGATATTGAAGACCTAGAGAGCCGCGAGACCATTATCTCATCATGTCTTGGTTTCTAGTCTTTTCAGAAGCAGATGGGACAGTCGATGTTGGTCACGCCACGGCACGAGCATTCCTTAGCAACATTCCCGATGGAATGGATAGCACGCCGCATAAAACGATCGGACTTGCCTGCTTAACGTACATGTCCATGTCTGAAATGGCGAAAGGACCTGCTGACTCGCTAGCAATACTCTCACGCCGTCTTGAAAACTACCCCTTCCTATCGTACAGCACTCGTTTCTATGGCTACCATATCCTGGCGACGGAGATGCAGTTCAAAGCTGAACTTTCAAGGTTTCTCGAACACGATATGATCCGACAAGCTGCGTGGCAAATCCTCCATTTTAATGTCGACGTTGATCATAAACTAGCCCAGTCTGCTTTTAACTCTTCTCCCAGCCGACCATCAGCTCTCCACGTCGCCTCATACTGGGGCTTTTTGAAATACCTCAATGGTGCCATTGGCTCCAACAAAGCTATTGGGGTATCCTCTGCTTATAATTCGGCTATTAATGTCTGTGACTCCCGTGGTTGGTCGCCATTGCATTGGGCGGCATCCATGGGAAAGTTAGACGTAGTAAAGAGCTTACTCAATGCTGGGGCTTCAGTTAATTCGACAGATTTGTCCGGATGGAGCTCAATATTTTTGGCCGCGATCCGTGGATATGAAGATATGGTAGCTGAGCTTCTCAATAATGGTGCAATTTCTACCATCAGCGATCATGGTGGGCTTACTCCGTTGTATTTGGCAATATGTGCAGGCCAGGACTCAACTGCTCTGCTACTCTGGGGACACGAAAACGAAGCCGGTTTACCTTATAGTGATACGAAACTAAGATCACTGAAGCAACTCAAGGATTTGTCCATCTCAGGCGCAAAGGCAATGGTCACGCCAAGCGATATCTATAATTCGTGGCTTTATGACCTCAATCCCAATAGTCCGAACCATATAACTTTTCGAACAGCATCCAAAACTCTAGAACAGAACCTGTCGCTGGCATGGGAAGATAGCCATGGTAAAAGATCTGCTTCTTCTAGGCCCTTGATACGAAACGTCTTAAATTTCTCTCTAAAGGCCTGCCATATACAGTTTGATGGAAAATCGCACCAAGAGCCCAAGTCGACCATCAGCAATTTCTTGGCAAGAATGACGGGAATATGTTTATCGAATGGTCACCTACGCGTGTTTAAGCTCTTACTCGATCTGAACTTTTCCGAAGCATATATGATCGATGAGAAGGAGTATCTTCACTACGTTATCAGTGCATTGGGAGGGTGTGATAACCCAGGACCAATCTTGGAGCTTGTGAGAAGGGGAGCCAGTGTGAATTTGAGAAACAATCATGGGCAAACACCTCTTCATGTGCCATGCGTCTTTGCTTTAAAGAACGTAGTAAATGTTCTTCTTGGGGTCCATGGAATCGATGTTGATGCTAAAGACAGTCGTCAACGTACGCCACTTATGACCATACGTTTTTATCGGATGAGTTCGACTCAAGAAAGCGACGATATCCGAGAGATCTGTAAACTTTTGATTTCCAAGGGCGCTTCTACATGTCATAGGGATGCTGACGATAATACTCTTCTTCATTTGTCCATACGCAAATGGGATCCTACTCTGATCAAAACATTCCTTGATGCGAATCCCGGGCCTAAGATCAACGCGAGGAATAAGTATGGCCAAACGCCAATGCATTGTCTTGCAAATGCGACCCCATTTTGGGTAAGCTATTTTACAAGGTTCCGGTGTTTGTCATGCTTTATCTAACCCCCTTAACCCATCTAGTATCCCATGGATGATATTTTAGCCACCATTGACATGGTTCTCGAACTATCCGAGCCCGGGAATATCAATCTTACCTGCACCTCGGACTTGGAGAATGGTAAGTTGGGTACACCATTGTCGATAGCAATGCGGCATGGTAATTGGACGTTGGCCGCTCGATTGTGTCAAAAAGGAGCAATTCTTCGACGGCTAGGTGTGTAATTCCCCCCTCTTTTCTTTTATTTTTTTACACATCGAGAGCAACGTTGCAGGCCCAAATTAATCAAGTTCCCTAGATCATAATATTTCACTAGCTGCCGAACATATAGACTTATCATGCCCCGATGACGATTCCTACATTCTCCATAGGTTAGGTGTCATAGACCCTAGAAGTTTTATCAGAAGTTTTATCTATCGAGATTTAATCGATGGACGCACGGAGTTGGAAAATCTAGACTTTGACAGCTAGCACTTGGTGTTTCAGCTCCTAATTGACACCGCCGGCCTTGATGTGAATGCGATGACAGGGGCAGCGAAGCGTCAAAAGCCTACAATTCAATCTTACATTGAAGATGGGGTATACGTACAAATAATCCAGGCAATGCTAGAAGCTGGCGCAGACCCATACCGTCTATCAAGCTGGAAAATGGATTCATTCCATATTGCGCTTTCATGCGGAAGAAGAGAGGTTCTGAGTCTTTTGAGACAATATGCTAGCGCTCACCCCAATCCTTCACATTGGCTCTGCGCCTTGGGCGAAAGCCTCGGGAACAAAGCTGACTTGTTAGATGACAAAACATTCTATCAGGAAGCAATGCTCCATGCGCATCCAGTCGACCCACAAAACACGGACGGAGAACCCCTATTGTTCGTAGCAGCTAGCAGCGGGAATTCGGAGGTAGCCGGTAAGCTTCTGGCATGTGGCGTGGATGTGCAGGTTGTTGATCTGGCGGGTCGGACTGCCCTTCACGCTGCTGTCTATAAAAACCAGGCGGATGTGGTAGCTCTTCTTCTTGATGCTGGAGCCAATCCAAATCAAGCAGCTTCCAGCTGGGTGCGATATGAACTCCGTCTCCGCCATGCTACTCCGTTGCAGATGTGTGTGGTGGCATGTCACACCGGAGCTGCGAGTGAATCAACCAAGGTGATTGTTCGATCACTGCTTGATTTCGGAGCAGACCCAAACGATCGATCTATCTCAGTGACAGGTGAATTATCTCCACCGCCTCTCAAGCAGCTCTTCGATATGCTCGCGTGCCATTGGATGACCTCGGCGTATCAGCGGATAATCGTTAATATAATCGAATTGTTTATTGATGGCGGTGCCACCGTTTCTGGTACCGTTGATGACATATGTCTTGGCGAAGTTCCATACTTTGAAGGTCGTGAATCTCTGTGGGAGATTATTCGGGCAGAATTGGTTCGAACGCAAGACAACGAAGTGAAGAATCAAGGTTCGACCTAAGGCATATCAAGGGGAGTTAAGAACGCGCATTATTGAAATCCCGCTTGAATTGCTATGCTACTTGTACAAGTTCTCCCTGTGTCCCCGGATTATGTATGATGTACTACATATGTACATCCTTGGTGCTCCGTGCTCCGTGCTCCGTGTGCCGTACTATGTATGTAGTTACTATGTGTACGGAGTCTTTTAAGGCGATTTATTTCATTGGAGCTGTCGAATATTGTGGCTTTGGACCTGGTTACCCGGCCTGTCGCGCCTCGCTGGCGCATTTTTAAGGTTCTGTAGAAGAATGCAGTGGGAACAACTACGGAGTAGTTCGCTGGAACCTTCCCTAGAAGTCCAATTAAGGTTGGCGAAGATATGCCCATATCACGTGGTCTATATAGCCGGCGGATCTGCATCCGCGCTCCCACCACCTCTTTCGTAACAACCGTGAAACCATCCCCCAAGACCCTTTCAAAGAACACATTTACAAGTCCCGGTCGTCAGTCATCGAATTCTATTCTGAATTCATCATTAGATACACAGTATTTCCATTATGCTATGTATAACTGGAAAACTGAATTCTGGTGGATTAACACACAAAAATTGGAGTGCAAAGAAGAAAGAAAGAGGTGAAAAAGGAAGGAGAAAGAGAAGGGAAAGAAATGCCATGAACGCCTTAAATCTCTCTTTTAATACAAATAATCAGCAGATGAGCCCGAGAGCTGCCTGGATTAAAAAATTGACTGAGCCACCCGCTATGATGGAAAAAAAGGAACCTCCCAGTGAATTCCCACTTGGAAAAAAAAAGGAAAGAAAAGAAACATACCCTTCCGCCTAAGGAAATCCCTGATGTGAGAAAAAAAAAAAAGAAGACAAAAGGGGAAGAAGAAAATGGCATGGTGATCGTAGAGGTCGCACGGATACCGCGATATTTATATGGGATGGAGTGCGGCTGGTGCGAGATTGGTAGAGCGACACACACCCTTGGCGGAGAAAAGATGGGATAAGGGGACTGTGTCGAGCTTCAGGAATGGTGATGTTGCTTTTTTTCGTCCTTTTTTTGCGATGGAAGCAAAACAGCATGATTTGCCAGGCCATTCTCTTAACAGCCCTGACGTGGCATAAGACCATCATGCGAAGGGAAATTATCCAGAAATGTGCGTGCAAATTCGACAAAGCGGTATGCGTCTACAAAGTTCGACATGAGGCCCACAGAGATGCGAACAGCACCGCCGGATGGCATGCCGATTTCCTTGATAAAGTCCTCCTTCATGATCTCTCTCCCGTACTCCTTTTCGGCATTTTTGGCATTGAAGGCCCGATGGAGGGCTTCCTTTGAGAGGTTCCAGGCTGCTTCGGCGGGACCAGAGTTGCAGAAACATCCTGTGCGGAGGGAGATGCGGATTGCGCTGGCCCGGGTCTCGACGATTCGCTCATCCACAACATTGCCCTTGGGGGTCAGGAAGTTGAATGAGATGGTTCCACCACGTTGTCGAATGTCGGGTGGGCCGTAGATTATCAGCAGTGGATTTCCGTTGGCGTGGTGAAGGGAGAAAAGGGTCTTGAGTAACCAGTCGGTCAGGCAGGATACACGCTCGTGGATTGTCTCCATGCCAATGGACTTCAAATGGTTGAGACCAATGTGCACGGCTGGCAGGTTCAGGAAATTAATCGTCCCATCCTCAAATGCCTCGTGTCCCTCAAGAAGAACGTGATCGTCAGCCACCACTGAGGCTCCCCAGACGGTTCCGCCAGCGAACCAAGGACGATTCATCAGTGATAGGGCCGCTTTGCGAACGATGAGACAGCCAGCACCGGTAGGATATCCAAACATTTTGTAGAACGACACGGGGACAAAGTCGGGATGCCATCGGGAGAGGTCGAGTTGGTTGGTAGGCACAAAGGCAGCAGCATCGAGGAGTACGTGCCATCCTTGAGATTGGGCCTTTGCAATCCACTCCAGTGGATGCTGGACGCCGGTGAAGTTCGATTGGGCGGGATAAGCAAAGAGACGGAAGGCGTCGTTTCGCTCGCTAGGTTTCTTGTTAAGCGCCATGCTGATCATCACCTCATCAGCTCGAAGGTCAGGCATCAGCACTGGAACATATGAGATTGCGGCTCCCTTGACGCGTGCAAATTCCCGGATGCCATGGACGGAATTGTGGTTGTCGGACAGTAGCAACACTTCACTATTAGAAGTGAATGGATACGATTCTGCAACTAGCTTCAGGGCATGTGATGCATTCGGAGTGAAAATAACGTCATATTCATCTGGTGAGGCCTTGAAGAATCTCAGGACCATGTTGCGAGCTTCTTCGCCCAGGGCGGTGATAGCACTTGAGGTGGGATTGAGCGAGTGGGGGTTGCCAAAAACGTTCCGACGAAGGAGCTCTGAATGTTTCCGCAGCTGGGACTCCGCATATAGCCCAGAGCCGGTATAATCCAGGTAGACGTGACCGTCCTTGTCCAGGGTTGGGTAATCGACTGCCCGCAGATGGTCCAGCTGCTCAGTTGTGTTGTAGTCAGGGTTGGCTTTTCGGAACAGACGTTCTGCTTCGCGGAGGGTATCTCCCCTTTTCTTGGGCTTCCCCCATGGCTCCTCTTCATACTCGGATTCATGGGGAGCGTTGACGCAACTGAGGGAGGAGCCCATCTTGCCGTACTTTGGTCAGATGGTCAAGGGTGGGAAGGGATGCAAGTGAGCAAGCAAAAATAAACTTTTGTGAGGGTGAGGCTCAGTTATATCTTCCCAAGCAGTGTTTGCACCTTTCACTTCCTCCAGTGTGCAGTCGAGCTGACAATGCCAGATGTAGACTGGCCTCGACCGAGGGAGGGAGGGGGGGTGAATGCATGTACATACACAACACTTCAGTGCGTGTCAATATTCACTAAGCAATTACGATGACGAGGTACTGATCAGGTATTCTTCCTCTGCACCAAAGAAATAATTATCCTCATCTCCCTCCGCCATTGTGACAGATTGCAGATACATTCCTTTTTTCTTTTTTTCTTCCTTTTTTTTTTTTTGATGTAATGTATACACACGGGCCACAAGGCGAGCTGTAAACGAGTTCTCTTTAACATGGTCAGCCCCTTTGATAGATAATCCAGCGCAAAAAGGGCCACCCCCTTGCACAACCAGCTGATCTTTCCTAGCCCTTTGATTGGACCCTCCTTCATAATGTAGTTTAAACCCTCCAGCTGCTGACATGCAGTAGCTCGAAAGTGTGAGAAGCTGAAGGGTTGGATCTCTCTTTGTGGCTGCTTCATTCCACTAGTAAATCCCCTCCCATGTATATCGAGTCTCGTTGGTTATCTACCATGTAAATGTCCGACATGCACCCATGTTCACATTACAGCATCCAACCCCCCCCCCCCTGCGTATTTGTCAGATGGAGTATCCAAATAGACAGCATTACAAAGAACCACAAGTGCCATCAATATAAACTTCGGCACCCTCGGCATCCCGTGGAAAAAAATTCAGCCTTAGAAAAAAAGAACCCTTCCTCTCCTTTTTTTCCGCTCCAAAAATCGCACTATCAAAAAAGAGTAGGAAAACAAGAAGGAAAAAAACTCTAGATCAAGAAAACACCCCTTGCTGGCTTGTGCATCGGAAACTAATGACAGATCCACTCTTCCCGAAGAAAGCGCATCGTAACTCTGCACATGTGTGTATCTGTACGTACATTCTTTTTTGTTTCTATTGTTCTGTGTTCGCTTGCTTGGTTTTGCGAGAACAATACTACCAAGAACAAAAAACAAGAAAGAAACAAAAGGTGTACAAGGAAAACCGATCGTCATGGCAAGCTACATAGTACATACATAGTTACCCTCATTTTTATTTGTTTCAAATCCACATGTCAGCCACAAATTGACGTCTTCTTTCTGCTGTGCTGGTTGGTCTAGTAGGTAGATTTTTACCGGATCATGCCCTGCGCTGCATCTCTCCGGAACAAAAGCCAGCGTTTATACAGAGTATATATAATCAGGTGTTGGGTGCGTCCAGCCGGCATGAACTGGGAGTAAAAGTAAAAAACCCTAGCTATTGCCGAACTTGAAACCTCAACTTTAAGCATCCAATGCCGCAAGTTAAAAAAGAAAAAAGAAAAGAAAAAAAAAGAATTGTTCGGATCCTCGGGTGCCTGCCTGACCCTGTAGTTATATGTAAGATCTACGAAACAAACAAAAAACACGGTTTGACAAATTGTTTCTTCTTCTACGAAGTACTCCGTAACTACCTTTCCCCACAAAAATGAAAACTCAAATCAAGCCTAGTATCTAGGAACCGATCAACCCTAATCTCGAGCATATCATATGGTAGCTTTTCTGGCTAATTCTGCGTTACCTATCTGTTGGGATTTACTAGGGAAAATTTTATCCGAGGAGGTGTTTAAGCTTTTCTGCCACCAACAAAAACTATAAAATATGTATGGAGTATACAATATTTATTCCCTAGAGGCTAGAAGAGATATAGACCCGCTATAAAACAACACACACACGCAATGGCCCACAAAACATACGCACGAGAGCGGGAGGGTCTTCAAGGGGGAGCAATAGCCTTTTCTAATACGAGGCGGGAAGAGCAAATCGAAACTCTCTTGTTTTTTGTTTTTTTTTTCCCCTGTAAGATCTTGCTTGTGCAGGTCGAAAAAACGGGGAAACTAGGAAAAAAAAAAAAAAACCACATGTATAATGTATTATCTGACTAATAATGGAGCGTTTTCTGGCTTCTGCATTTCCTATTTATAGATATTTTCCCGGTTTAAAAAGGAAAAGAAATGCAACAAAGCCTACTAATCCTGCGAAAGAAATGCAGGGAAAAGAAGAAGAATAGCTTTGCTTTTCCACGGTTCCTTTCAGACATGAGAGAAAAAAGCTCGCGCGATAGACACGAGGCAGCCCCCCATATCCTGGCAAAGGGATGTAAGAGAACATAAAAAAAAAAGAACAAAAGGTAAAACATACATAGGTATTCACGTCCCATGACGGCAAAGAAAAAAAGAGTTATATCTCTGAAACGCCACCATACATCCAGGTATCCACGAACTGAAAAAGAAAACACAAAAAACAAAAGAAAACAAAAAAGATAACGGGCTGAATATCTGAGATTTGATAGTTTGCGTTTTGGGGAGGGGAGTGCGTCAAGCCCCCGGAACTTGACCATAATTACCACCACACTCCTCCTTCCCTTGCCTGGTGTCTCAACAATCCCGCTTCCATTCCCATCCCGTATACCATGATCGGGCCGCCGCCGCTACTACCGTCGTTCGCGAGTGCCATATCGCGTCTCCCGCGGAAGTCGCGATATAATGGATGTCTCCTGATCGATTTGGTATACCCCATCATTTGCCATAGCTTCAACTGCTCCATGAAACCTAAGTTCGGGTTGCATATCGGCCTGAAATACTGGAGAAGCTCGAGTGCGGAAGAGGGCGTTAGGGTCTGTGGGAACCGCGAGAGGAGGTAAGCTATGCATATCGTCGCGGACCGGGAAATTCCGGCAGCACTGGAGAAGAAGTTGTGTTAGGGCTGGAGAAAATTCTCTATGGGATATTGGCAAGGGGAAAGGCGGGGCGGTGGTTTCTGATGCATCATGATATCGGGGAGTGCGGGAGGGAGAAAAGACAATGGGCATTGTTAAGAGAGACAGCAAGTCGAGACGGTGTATATAAGGTTTTGTGTACCGAAGCCCCACTTCCCCTCTGTTTTCCCCCTTGAAGAGATGAAGAAAAACATGAAGAAGAAAATGACGCTAAAAGATTGCCTGGTATACAGACCCAAGAAATATTTGAACGAGGGAGGACCTACCAGTGAACCAAAACACGTCCTCCATACACATGGGCCTCCCTTAAGAAATCATTTGTTGCATTGAAAAACTGCAATAGATCCGACGTGGGCTTGTCGCTAACGGGAATCACCATATGGTTGACCCTGCGAAACACATCGTGCCGGTCGTTGTCTATGAACCACTCTTCATTGCGAGATATCGGCAATACGGAAATTACATGCGTGATTCTGTGTCGCGCGATGTGGCTCCGAAGATTGAATTTCCTAAACAAGATGTCAATCGCTTATCTCTTCTGTGACCGTGTATATCTATGAAAGGACATAGACGTACACGGGATGTAGGGTGTAGAGGTTATAGCATACCCACTGATAAACAGCCTCAAATCGCCGACCTTTATCCGGTTAATTATTCGCGTGCAATCTTCCATCGTGGGCGGCTGTGGATGTATAGTAGGGGAGTATCCAGAGATCAAGGATGGTGTATTAGGGAAGGGCAGGTTTATATAGTGTGCCATAGGCGGAGTGAAGGGAATAAGCATTGAAAAGTGCGTGAATCCGGCCGGTTCTCCCCTAAAATCCGCAACGCCCTTATTGTATCCTGCTTGATTGATGAAGCCTTTTCCAGTTCGGGACAACCCGAAACACGATTGTAGGCGAAATCCTCCTTTTGCTCAAAGGGGATATAAATCTGCCCCTTGGACAACGAAGGCGTTGGACCCAGAAGGATAAAAAGGATCTCATGGAAATTGCAGTATTATGAGCACAGAACATGCCACTGAAAAGGTACGGAGATAGCCGAGCCTGTTTCATATATCATTTGCAGCCTTCCATGGGCACAGAAACCACATGGTGTTGAAGAACCTTGTTGTTTTTCCTTTGTCTCCCACACACCCCCTCACAATTGAAGTGAGGCTCCTTCCAAGCAACACAGAAAGTTTCAAGGCACTGCCCGGTATATGTATTTTCCCCCCATTGTCAGCCTGGAAAGATATTTAAGCGACGGCGGAGCCTCTTGCCTCATTCCGGCCTGCATGGATAAACTCAACATTGTGGGAGAAGATTCATGGGCCGGAGTGTTGGTTTATGTAGGGTCTAGGTCAAGCTAAAGCGCTAGCATCCGGCCTCAGCGCAATCAAAGCTCGAGAGCTAAAATGTTTCTCATTCTGGCTTGATAGCTTGAATGAAGAAATGCGATAGTGCGGATGTCCCGATGCAGGGGAAAAATAAAAGTAAGGCGTTGTGGGGGGGAAAGATGTCCCACTGGTTACACACCCGCCCCGAGTTTATTTCTTGATGATAAACCTAGCAAAACCCCAGCGCCTTGTCCTACCACAATCGCGGAATGTTCTTTTTGCAAAATAATATGTGTTTGCGCGACTTTCCACGCTGCGAGAAGCGCCAAGTTCGTGCAGACGGATAATAATAATGCATCCTCTCTGCTGAAAAAGCACCTCGAGGCCCGAGTCCAAATTCCATCACCTATCCCACGTGTGAGGAGAAAGGGCCAGTTGCGTTTTAAACTCCAGAAGCTGAAGTCTTAATTGACCATGGGGAATTCCGTTGCTGACGGTACTTCGCGAATCACCACTGACCAGGATGGGGAAACATCACCCCCTGTTCCAGCTGGATCCAAAAGACCAAAGCGTGCTTGTCAGAAAGAAGAAAAAATGAAAAAGAAAGAAAAAGTAAATCTTCGATATCCGTACTTGCTTGCCGAGTCTAGCCACTTCAGGGCAAAGTCCTGCGTTATGCCAAATACCCATGCATGTTGCAATAAGTCGCGATAGGTCGCAATAGGTCGCAATAGGTCGCGACGCGTCGAATAATATCGCTTTTCCACCACCCGGCCCCCCAACCAACGGGGGATATGAGTAATAATAACCTGAATAGTACTCATCAAGGTTAGCAGCCCACATGGCCTTTTGGGATGCCGAAGAAGCCGCAAACTGCTACCTAGTACGAATGGTACCAGAGCAACAAAAAGGTTATATACCTAGGTATATATTGCACCTCAGCCCCGTCCCATGCGCAGAAGCAGCAGCAGCAGCAGGTCAATTTTAGCTCACGAAGACACACACACACACACACACGCAGACACGCACACGAAGTTCACGGATTTGCTGTGTACAGGAGGAGAGCAAGGCTATTGTCACTGCTGGATCGTTACCTTGCCCTTCCTTTTTCATCTCCGCTGAATCTAGGGGTCTGAAAGAAGAAAACATCATAATACCAGCTCTGCTGGCCGAATGAATGACTGTTTTGAGTCTCAACAATTGGCCTTTTCTTTTTTTTGTTTTTCTTTCCTCTTTCTCCGAGTGGCTTCACTTTGAGAAATGAATTTCAGCCAGCAGGTTTTTCATCCAGCTCGCAAGGAAAACAAAAGGTGTCATTCTTCGGCTGTTCAAAAAAAAAAAAAAAAGAAAAAAACCTTCTGATCAAGCCCCCCACCCATTATCTGAAGAATAACGATGTGGTATCTTTTTTGCAATCTGATTGTGAGTGAAGCGATGTTGCTCCACTACTAATAATATCTATCACTTTCTATTTATTACTTCTCTCTCTCTCAGGGTTTCGCGATTTTCTACTTCAACCACTATCATTAACTCAGGATAATACTATGCTGTCCCCTCGTTCGTAGAATTTGCACTTTTAACGTGGTTTTTCTGCCAGAAAATATATGCCTTCTTAGTGGTAGCAAAGGTCTCACCGAAAAGTGCACCGCCTAATATTGGCCAATAGTCTTGCAAACACGTAAGTAGTAGAAAAACCACGCGAAAAGTGCAAATTCTACGAACGAGGGGGAATGGAATTCAAGTGAACACATATTAATTCCTCTTCCTCATCTGTTGCTGATTTGATTTTATTTCTAGAAATCATATGGGCTTTTGAGTTATGCGAGAAAGATTTGGCACAATTTGAGTGGTAGTGCATTTTGGGGAAGCTTATGTAGATACACCCTTCCCCTCGCTGCAACTATTACTAATATAGTAGCAGACAAGAAGGATAAGAAGGTGCGTCCAGAGATCTTTCCACTTGATACACGTCTATCAGTCATCAGCAGAAAGTTCTAGTAGACACTGTCCTACCACTGAGTCAAAAGGTTAACCCTAGGCTCGAGTGGTAGTGGGTATGTATATCCTTCCTGACAGATACCGCCACACCGAGACCCGAGGAGCCGGAAACAACGAAGACGCCGTATACTAATCAGTCTTGTAAGCAACAAGGAGCCAGCCACCCATCATCCATTTATCTCCTGCGTAAGAGGAGACGTAAGATCTCAGCGCTCACATTAGAATGCTAATCTGACAGTTTATTGCTGAGTAGTAAAAATACTACACCCACATCATGATCGAAATCCCGGTCTAATCACCCTGCATATACGTGCACAGTAAGCCTTCACTCCCTCTCTACAAGTATAACCGAATTTTTCTGATCAAACATATCCACGACATAAAAATCTGCATTCAACTTACTAACCGAGCTGCTACGAACCAAGGCATACAAGCAATTAAAGCAGCCACGAGAGAGTGAGAGGGAGAAAAAAAAATCAACTAACAAATTGCTGAATTGAAAAATAAAAAGGAGAAAGCACTTGCATAACATTCACTCCCCTTTCATTTGCCTTGACCTTTTTTTGTCCATCCCATGAAAAAAATCCCACCGTTCTCTTTTCCTCCGTAATAAAAAGCCAAGCAAAGCAAAGTAAGGCCAGAACACCCAGTATGGTATCATGTACATGAAAGCAACGTAACGCAGGTTGAAAAGGAAAAGAAAAGGAAATAGGGTAGGATAGGAAGAATGACGAAAGAGATGGGGAAAAACAGACAAGGAAAATAAAATAAAATAAAAGCTGCAATCTAAGATGTGAGCAGGGCTTAGAGATATTAGAACGAGTAGAGCAAGGGGTGTTGCAGAGGGGAAAAAAGAAAAGTGGAGGAAGATGGGGGAAAGCTTGAATCGCTGCGTGTAATCTCAAGGATCATGCAGGTGGGAAAAGCTTAGAGCTTTGACCCATTGACGCCATTGGTTGGAGATTCCTCCTGGTGTGGGGAATCCCCGTTCATCGCATAGCCGTTAGTGTAACCGTTCGAGCGGCCAATGGAGGAAAGGCTAGAAAGCAAGATCCCAACCTCTCTCTCGAGGGAGGCAACCTCGGCGTGTGGGGTATACATCTTAGTCCTGATCCATGCGTCGAGATCCGCGTCCGATATGTCGCGAATACCCGCCTCCCGATCAACCTTGGCTTTTTGGGCTTCCCGAATGACACCACGGGCCACCACCACGCTAACATCACGGATTCGGGTGATGTCAGGATATAGCAAGCCACGCTCGCGTTCTTCCGCGGTTAAAGCTTTAGACAGCGCGTCGGCGGAGGCGTAGATCATAGTGTCGGTGACTTCGATAGCTTTCGAGAGAATTGTGCCAAGGCCGATACCGGGGAAGACATACATGTTGTTACCTTGGCCCGGATAGTAGGTGTTGGTTTCGCCAGCGCTGTTCTTGAACGAGTATGGCTGGAATGGCGAGCCGGAGGCGAACAAGGCGCGACCGTCAGTGTTGTTGATTGCGTCTTCGAAATTGCATTCAGAGTTTGCAGATGGGTTGGAGAGCGGGAAGATGATTGGGTGAGCATTCCACGACGCCACCTTCTGAAGGATTTCTGGAGTGAAGACACCGCCCAGAGTGGACAATCCCATCAACATTGTAGGTCTGACGTGGTCAATGACCTCCATGAGAGTCTTGAACTGCTGGCCATTGTTGTCGGTGCGCGAAAAGTAGACTTTGTGAGGCGCAAGCTTGTCGCCACGGTCCGACGTCACGAGGCCCTTGGTGTCGACAAGATAGAAGCAAGAACGTGCCTCGTCTTCGGTCATGCCTTGGCGAATAAAGAAGTCGACAATCTGCTTAGCTACGCCAACACCGGCGCTACCGGCACCGAGGAAGACGGCTCTGTGCTCCCGAACTGGAACGCCCGAACGTTTCACAGCGTTGATGACCCCTGCAAGGATGACAGCTCCGGTTCCCTGGATATCATCGTTGAAGCAAGTGTATTTATAGCGGTAACGTTCCAATGCAGGGAAAGGGTTCTTGAAGTCTTCAAACTGGATCACGATTCTATCATTTGCGTTAGCAATATTCGCATAGCAGACCAAGCCCAATCTAGATTGTAAATATGGTATCTTACCCAGGCCACTTGTCCGTCAAGGCGGTCATGAGCTCGTCCATGAATTCCAATTCCTCTTCGGGAGTCACCTTGGGGCGACGGCTGCCCATGTAGAGCGGATCCTCTCGCAGAGTCTTGTTACTCGTGCCCAAATCCAGGGTCAGGGGGAGGGTTGCCTCTGGGCGGATACCAGCGCAAGCAGTGTACAGAGCAAGTTTTCCAATAGGAATGCCCATGCCGTTGATTCCAAGGTCGCCCAGACCCAGAATTCTCGATCCATCAGTAACGACAGTGATCTCAACATTTGGCTGTGGCCAGTTCTGAATGACGGCAGCAAGGTTTCCGCGATCTTCGTAGCTCAGGTACATGCCTAGAGACAAACAGGAGGGTCAGAGACAAAGATTAGCTAGAAAGGTAGCAAAGAGCAGCTCTTACCCTCTGGCTGCTGGTATATTTCTGACCATCTCTGGCAGGCTTCGCCCACAACGGGGGTGTAGATGAGAGGTGTGAGCTCCTAAATAGTTTTGTCAGTATAAATGCCTCAGAGTCAAAAGAAGTTTGTGAACTGAGCTCACCTTCAAGTGGTCAACAACAAGGCGGTAGAACAGGTGGACATTGTTCTTGCGGATGGTGCTGAGGTACAGGAACTTGTCAATGGCGGTGGTTTTCAAAGCCAGTTGTCTCAGGCCTAGCACTGATTAGTACAAGGCTGTGACTTTCCAAAATGTAGTTCATTCTCGGCATCAAAACTCCCTCACATCTTGTCTTCTGGGTCTCGTAGCTATCGACGCGTGGTGGTGTCAGACCGTACGTGCGAAGGTATTTGCGGATATAGCCTGGATTGGCAGTGTCATAGTGTCCTTCTCTATTGTTTAACAACACACTCTGGATTAGCATCTGAGAACCTCCTACAATGCGACAGCAAGAAAGCAAAGGGGAAGGGGGATACATACGCAGGAACAGGTGCACTTGACGGACTGGAGGAATGAACTCCATTACGCTGTTGAGTCATGACGAAGGTGTTATTCTTATTATTCAAAGCTGAAACTGATGAAATTCTGGATGGCAGAGAAGTGTTGACATGAGAAAGAGGAGAGGTGTGGATGAGACAGCGGAGGAATGGTGTGGTGGATGTGGAGATGGAGGTGGCGGTTGTGGTTGTGTTGCTGCTTCTGCTGCTATGCCTGATATTTATACGGGTCAACATTGCACTGGAGACGGACGGGCAACTACTCCAAACCCCCGTAAAATGGTGGAATCGCCTGAAGCAAGTGTTCCCCGTGGATGGAGACCTCTCCAATTAGTGGTGAGACTAAGGAAAGGCCGCAATAATAGCCAGGAGCACGGCGGGCAGGTGAAAGGGACTCGTCAGACACCAGTCACAGCACCGGTTTGGCAGCAGCTTGGGTTGCAAAGTGAAGCCGTCGGGAGATGCCGGGTTGGGGAGCTTCACAGGTTCCCCCTTGGCTTGCTCCAGAGTGGCCAACGAGAAACAGTAGTGGCTTGCAAGCTCGGGAGTGTGAGAGGTTCCAAAGCAAGGCAAGGGTGACGAGAATTTTCGGCACAAGACGGTGGGAACTCTGCTTTTGGGCGAAATAATTGGGAGAGAAAGCAGCAAATCCTTAACGCTCGACGGGTATTCAAAGGAAACACGCAGGTACCCCGACAGAAGATAATACTTACAGCAAAAGTGAATGTGTTCGATTTCGTTGGAGATGTTGGCTGAGAAATAATACTTTCTGTCGCTCGGAAATCGAGAGTAATGATCCCTGCAGGCTGCAGCTTACTTTTTTTTCTCTCTTGCTTTTCGAGAGCTGCAACCCGACAAAGTCGATGAGTCGAATCTTCTAGGCTCGACGCTAGACAAGGGGAAGCCCAAGCAACACGCGACGCCCAGGTCTGGGGCCGAAATTGGAGAGGCCCACTATGCCGGCTAAACTCTTTGTTGGGACCTCGTCGCATGGGCTCGTACAGACTACACAGCAAGACGTGAGACAGTCGCAGAATAATTGGAGAGACGAATCAATCAATGTTGCTCTGAAAAAGGCTCGAGACAGAGGTCTTTGTCAGTGATGAGTATCCTTGTCACCACTAGATGTACTACTATTAATCATACTAATGTGCTACGTCTCTGTTTACTGCTTACCCAGGTAATCCGGCGACTAAGGAAACCCCAATTACTCCGCTCCTGACTGCAGCTGACTGGGTTTGGTTAAACCCTGCGAGATGTACCACTTTTTGCACCCGAGAAAAATAATGGATCGATCCCCGTTTTCGGACCCGATGGCTCAATTCTCCAGCCTCAGGACTCACCTATATTACTAATAACCTTCAGACCGGGCGACGGAGTCCGCAGAAGAGCAGAAGAAGTCGCACGGAGCCTGTTTTTACTCATTCGTAGGGAGAAGGGGGTACCTCCTCGGTTTTTCCAAATGGAGTTCGGCGCGAAAACGGTGTTGCAGTTGAGCTTTCGGCAATCACCCCCTAGCGGCCTTGATTCAGCCTACGGGGAGCTGGGCATATGAAATCCCCCGATCGGCAACCCTTGCGAGTTTGTCCTGCTGCGTCAGCCGTTAGCCCCGTCAACAACAAGGCTGTCTGGGGGATTGGCGAATCCCTGCGCCAACACTCTGGGAATCACACTGGGTCCTGGGGTGAGTGTGGCTGGCCGCTGTTGGGACCAGCCAGACTGTGGCATGCTGATCACAAACCTCGTATTTAAGTCATGGCGGTGAATTTCAACCAATTGGAGGCCCGGCTCTTTGACCGCTCTTGTGTAGTTATTCAACATGCAAACGCCGAACACAACTTGTTGAATAATCGAGAGGCAATTTATTGCACATGGAAGTGACGGGAAAGGAATTGAGCATTTTCTCAAGTTCAGAGCCGTCCCAGGCATGTGTTGTCTCTCCTGTTGTTTACCGACAATAGCCCATGCACGATGCATGTTGCGGGAGTTGCTGTCCAGCATTAGGATGAATTTACCTCGGGCCAAGGAGTCACGAAAACGGACAAGCAACTGCAGTGCTTCGGCGAGAAACCCAGTTGCGAAGGATGCATATGAAATGCGGGAGAGGCACGTGTGAGGAGAAAACAGCGCATTATCGCAAACCCCTCATCGGATCGCAGCAAATGACGCAATCCCCGCTCTGTCTTCGTTTTGGAGATGAACATTCAATTCATCATAGTGTTGGGGTAGACTCATGGCGAGGATAGGGTCGGATTTATGTAAACCCGGCACCGATGCACGTGGCTTGGAAGGTATGTACATCTGCAACTAACAAATGCATGTACTCATCACGTGGATGAAGGTCCTATCTTGGCGTCTTGGCACCAGTAGGGCTGCTGCCAGCAATGATTGCATGACATCAGCCTACTTGCTTGAGACATCAGAGCACATCGCAGCACATCACAGCACATCGATGCCATGATTCTACCATTTATGTTCTCGAATTGCTTTGCTTCTCATCGATATTCTGGTCAATTCCATACTCACGTTAGCTGCTATCCCGACCGTGAAGGTGAAGGGCTCCTTTACTAAGTTGTAATTCGTCTTATTAGTCCTTCTTTCAGGACCTCCAGACTAGATTGTTCCCCACTTTTTTGACACTTCCGCCGAAGCAGCGGGTGGCTTGAGGCTATGTGGTCCTCCTGCTTTAAATCAAGAAGGGCCGCAAATAATCCTGAAACCCAACCTCTTCTCCCCCAGTATCAAGATGACACTGCCCTGCAGCGCCAGGTGCACCAGAAATTGCACACGTATCAGATTGTGAGGGCGCTATCGAACGGGTATATGCCATCGACAGAACAGCTTGTGGCGAATCTTCGAGCTTTGCTAGTCTCTGATTTTCTTAATCCGGATGGCTCTAGTGTTAGCAATGCGGGTCGTCGCTTTGCTAGAGATGGGAGGCTTTGGATACAGCTGTTTATTGAATTCTTACAGGGAAAGAATAAAGATGATCAACTACAAGATATCATCTGGCAGGTGTCCAGGTCGAAGGTGTCCGTTGATACTGGTGATATAGCATCTCGGGCATTGCAGTCGAAAGCCCAGGCGGACACTAAAGCTGGTATTTCATTACCATTTTGACTTGATGAAATTTCCAGCCTAATTGACTGATTTTTCTGCTGATTACTTTTCTAGCCTATGAGAGCATTCGCACTGTCGGGAGCCTTCTGTTAACCAATGAAGAGTTCCGCTTGTTTGTCGACGATTTGGCCACCATTGGACGAATTGTATTTGCAGACACAGCGTCTTCGCTTTCATCGACGTCAGCAGAAGCCGCACGGAAAGTAGAACCTTCCGAGTCCCAGAAAGCGGCTGTCAAAGATGCAGACGTGAAGGAGGGTGAAGAGCCCCCGTCTGCTGAAGCATTGCAACATGAAGCTCAGGATGTTGCGAGCACGGCGGTAGAAGGAATTGTTCAGACTGGGCGTGATACATTGGAAAGCACCGAGAGAAATATCTCAGGAAAGCAGCGGGATACTCTGATTTCTAGGCTGAAGAGTACTATTAGCAGTCTACGTAACCGCCCTGACTATTCCAGTTCCGTAGCTACGATAACTCACCTTATTCAACGCTATGGAAAGATCTACTCCCAGGTCATCGACAGCACGGTGAGCGCTATCGAGGAAGATGTGGAGGAGAATGCAGAGCTTACGCGCGCGATCCGAAACTCGTGGGATTTTCTTGGTGGGTTTGGTGATCGGAACGAGTGGCAGGCACTGGAGCAGAAGTTCCACGATCTACTGAAGCACTCTGAGCGGGACCCCGGATTCGAACATTTGATAAATGATACTGGGAACGCCGTCTACAATCTTTTCACCGATCCTGCCTTCTTCGATTCCATGGACAAAACGATGGACCAGCTGAAGGAACAGTCAAATGACATTGGCTCGGATTCAGACCTTCGGGGAGACATGAATGCGTTTTTGGAGCAGTTGAAGCGCACTATTCATTCCGTTTCGGAAGACAAAGGTCTCTCAAAACTAGTAGCTGGCTCCAGGAAACTAGGCAATGATGTCCTGAAGGCCTATCATGAGAAGGATACCAGCCTCTCTGCAGATGCCCTGCATGTCTTTCTCCCCCTCCTAATCCGCTCTATCCAACATATTCCGATCCCGCGGTTGGAAATATCCGTGCCGGAAATGGATCTGCTACTCGAGAATGTAGTCCTAGAGCCCGGACATACTTTCCACGCCTCCTCATTCCTACCCTACCGCGTTCTCCTCTCAACGCGGAGTGACATGGAACTTCGCAAATCCCATTCAAAACAAGCTACTACAAAAATGACCAACATCATGACTGTCACAATGAACGGCCTCAACATCAGCGCCCATGAATTTGGCTATTGGATCCGCGTCCACGCTCCTCCTTTCCTCCCCTTTTTCGGTGACGAGGGAATTGCCAGCTTCGCCCTCGACCAGCGCGGCATCGATATCTCGTTTGATCTAGAGATTGGCCGTGAGCGCATTGAGCAGCTCGTCTCCGTCCAGGGCATCCGTGTCCACATCCACAAACTAGAGTACAATATCCAGAAGGGCACGTGGTCGTTTCTGTGGTGGATCGTGCGACCTGTGCTCAAACACATGGTTCGCCGTGTCCTGGAGAAGAAAATTGCAGAACAAATCGTCGCGGTTATGCATGTGGTCAATCGGGAACTTGTCTTTGCGCGAGAACGCTTGCGCGCGACGAGGATCGCGGATCCTGATGATCTGTTCACGTTTGTGAGGGCTGTGTTAGCGAGGTTGACGCCTCAGCCGGATCCTGATGTGTATACACGTGTTGGGGTTGATGCTCAGCGAGAGGGAGTCTTCAAGGACTTGTACACTCCTGCGAGCGTGATGAAACTCTGGCATGCGGAAGGTGAAAGAGCAGGCGAGGCAATTGAGGATGGAGACCAGAGCGGAGGAGTAGGGTTGACGTGGAGAAATGACATTTTCAACGTCGTCAATCCACGACCGGTTCCGTTGCGCTAGGAGAGAAAAGCGGACCGTTTATTTCTTTGAGGGCTGCTGCAGAGTAACTACTACTATTAATAACTTGAATCTTTGTTCTTTTTCTTTCAGAGTGTATATGGGATTTTTGATACTGGTCCTTCCTGGAGTTAGCTTAGGTGACTTACCGACAACGGATGAACAAACACAACTCTATATATACTTGCGTCTTCTATATGCCGCTTTTCCTCGGTAAAGCATGTGTTACCAATCTAGTTACGATAATTCTACCATCAAGTACCTAGGTAGTTTAGTCACCAAAAAGGTAGAGAGGCCCCCTGGATTTACAAGATCACTGTAACAATATTACCCAGGGCCTATATAATTCCGGTATTCGGAACGGTTCAAGATATCTTCTTGAAACCGTTTCTACTTTCTGTTCAATTCTCTTTCTTCCCTCATCCGGGTCTACACGGGCGTATTGATTGACTTATGAGGAACATTTTATCTCGGCCATGAGAGTGGGGTATAGCAATTTGTTCTATCCTCAATGCTTAATACATCCCTCCTCGCCTTCTCCCTGCCCCTGGCACCAGAACAACAAATACTGAACCCATCACAAGCCTTCCAGATCCCTAGCTAACTAGTCCCTCGATAACTGGCCGCCCATCATACAGTGCAACCATGCCTAACACACTAAACACACCTTTCCCATATCCATCCGCCAGACCTCCTCATCGTCTCCCAACATTAATCAGAACACTGACACGAAGACACCATCCGCCACAATTTACTATGTACAGCACAAGCCCATAATCTTTCACATCCACAATATGCACTCCACGCTCCCCCCCTTTTTTCCGTCTTCCGTCTTCCGTCTTCCGTCTTCCGTCTTCCGTCTTCCGTCTTCCGTCTTCCATCTTCTGTCTTCCGTCTTCCGCTCACGTATGTCCCCAAACCAGAAAGAAGAGCGAAAAGCAAAATAAAGCAAGCGCGGGGTTTGTAGCCGCTTGCCTGGCACAAATGGTTATCCTTCGCTATGGCTCGCTTAAACAGCAGAGAAGGATACAAGCTCCTAGTCCGAGTGCCTCAGCAGTCTCATTGCAATGGCACAATGAGTGCGGTGTACAAGTCTATTATCGAAAGATATCAAAGAGAAGGTTCGGCGCAGTGGAGGGGGTCAGCGCTCCAAACCATGTTGTCGTTTTGCGAAAATTCTCCAAGAGATACGTTACCCGATTAGATCTTCTCATCGCAAAAGAGCAGATACGTCACTGGCATAAAACCCAGCTCATGTTCTATATGGGTGAACAATCCAACGCTTATCGAATTCTGCCTCGGTATGATAAGGAAGAGCCGGACATCGAAGGATCAAAAAGCAACATTCGATGATAATCAAACTCTCTCAAGACCTGCACCTAGAGCCTTGTGGCAATTTTCCCATCACTTGCTAGATCAAATTCGCTCCAAGAAACACCATCCAAATCCCAAAATTCACAATTTGCTTTTTTCAAACCCTGTCACTGTCTTCAGAGAGATTCAGGAGCCCTGGTTCTCAGGTGGATCATTCACATAGGGCTGAGGTGATGTGCCGGAGTGGGAGGTTTTCTCTGGCAAGTGAGAAAAACGCTATGAACGTTTGGATGCGAAATTTTAGGTGGGATATTCCGATACGGAAGACGCACTTGAATGCGTAGATCGAGTAGTACCGCCGGATTCATTTCAATTGATTTTCCATGCCCCATCGTCCAGCTAGAAAGAAAGTTCTGCTGAAAATCTTGGCGCACAAAGCTATTCACCGCGGAAGGTTGACGCTCAAGATGGGAGACTTCCGCCCAGCTGCGCTACCAAAAACTCTCGCTCCCATTCCGACACAATCCGTCACTTAGATAGGTTCTGAGAAGACTCTCAACTGCATCTCCAAAGAGGGAATTGCTACAAACACCACCATTATTGCCCTACTAATTCTAATCAAGTTTAGTCTAGTAATAGCTGTACATATATTTCTATACTAAAAGCTATGACTGGTAAAATGATGTCAGCACCACTAGTACTCTGTAGACTTATATGCCTCTATCAGATAGCTGCTGCTCTGATATTTCCTACCAATACCAACATCTTCCCCTCATAGGATCCCATTCCTCCACCCAACACACTGCAAGCTCCCGCCCCTAAGTCCTGGGGAATAGGTGAGAGAGAGAGAGAGATCTTGAAGCTGACATCAGAAGAAGAGATATCCGGCAATTCCCTCCAAAGAGAAGGGTAAGAATCCCGCCAGCCCACCCTCTTACCCCCTCCCCCTTTTTTCTCCGCCCTTTCTTTTTCTTCTTTCTTTTTTCCACAACTACGAAGGGATTAGTGAATCAGGATCCTCCATCTCTTTTGGCAACCTACCAACCAACAATTCCCTAGGAACGAGCCCACAGCTGTTGCTACGTAAACTATAACATTTATGTGTAAAAAAAAGCCCATGTACCCAGCTACCTTGGTACCTAGCTAGCCATTTAAGCTTAACAGGCGACCTCATTCCTCACTCTTCTCCCTTCACCTTTCCTTCTTAAGCAACATCTCCATAATAAAGCGTTTTCGCCTTCACAGATAACAGAGCACACATTTTTTCTTCCTTCTCTCACTCCAGTTTCCGTCCCAAACGTAAAACGTACCATTTAAAATGCTCCGTTCGGGCTTGGCGCGTGTCTGGCGCCCGATCCACACTTCCCTCTGGCATTCATGCTGCCAGTATTTATATTCACCGTGTATCAAGTACGTGTGGCCTCTTTCTTGCTTTTACTATCTACTCCTCCTCCTCCTCCCCCTCTTCCTTTTCTTTTTTTTCTCAGCTTATTCCCACCAAGAGTCCTTCAAAATATCAACTATATTTGCTCTTTTTGCCGGATTAGATTGAGCATCCTAAATAGCACTCTCTTTCAATTCCCTATGATCCGGTATGCCTGGGTACTGTGTACTCTGTACTTCTGTATGTCTACTTTGTTGCTTGTAGCCGGGACTCCGGAGAAACTGATGATCCGGTCGTTATGGCCAGCAAAGCTATCACCTATCATAGGTCTGATTGATAGCTTCAAAAAAGATGATAGAGTGGCATCAAGGGACTGAATAATCTCCATAAACCAACCAGCATTCCTCATTTAAATCTTTCGACTTACTCTCCTCTCAGCTTCATAAGGCCTGCATTCTTCGCACTATCTTTCTATATTTTTTGATATACTCTTTTCTTTTTATATTCCGTCCAAATACTTGGCTCAGGTAACAGATATGCAACCGTTCTAGATGGACGCAATACCAGCTTTCAATTAAATCTGCAATCTCTTCTACCCACCTTCACGACCTTGACGCGCGCGCCTTTCAATCCGCCAAAGCCCTCCTAAAGGGACACAACCTGCCGAACCGCGGACAGTTATTATTTTGAAGCCATGCTGCCCATTCCCCTCCTCGTGGGGATATCCTTCTTCCTGCTTCTCCCACTAGCACTATGCGCGGAGGATTATTATAAGATTTTGGGATTGGATAGGTCGGCGTCGGAGCGCGATATTAAAAAGGCATATCGGACGCTAAGCAAGCAGTTTCATCCGGATAAGAACCCGTGAGGTTTTTTTTTTCTTTTCTTTTCTTTTGTTTTTTTCTTTCTCTTATTTTTAAGGGCTCCGTTTGTCATTGCAATTGTCATTTGTGCTAACACTCGGGTGGGGGGCTATTTAGTGGAAATGAATCCGCGCATCAGAAATTCGTCGACATAGCAGAAGCATACGATGTCCTCTCTACGTCCTCAACGAGGAAAGTCTACGATCAATACGGCCACGAGGGTCTAGAGCAGCACAAACAAGGCGGTGGCGGCGGACACGATCCCTTTGATCTCTTCTCCCGATTTTTCGGCGGTGGCGGCCACTTTGGTCACTCCCCCGGCCAGCGTCGTGGTCAGGACATGGAAGTCCGCTTACACCTACCCCTCCGAGACTTTTACAACGGCCGCGAAGCAGAGTTCCAGGTCGAGAAGCAGCAGATTTGCGACACGTGTGAGGGCAGCGGGTCTGCGGACGGTGAGATCGAGACGTGCGACAAGTGCGGCGGCAGGGGTATGGTTATTCAGAAACACATGCTTGCCCCGGGCATGTATCAGCAGGTACAAATGGGCTGTGACAAGTGCGGCGGCCGCGGCAAATCCATCCGCCACCCCTGCCGCGTGTGCAACGGCGCGCGCGTCGTGCGCAAACCCGCCTCCATGTCCGCGAGCATCGAGCGCGGCATGCCAACGGGTACCCGCATGGTGTTTGAGAACGAGGCGGATGAGAGCCCCGATTGGGTTGCCGGCGACCTTGTTGTTGTGCTTATGGAGCGCGAGCCGGAAATCGCGGACGAAGAAGAGCATAGGAATGATGGCACGTTTTTCCGCCGCAGGGATAATGATTTATTCTGGACGGAAGTGCTGAGCTTGAGGGAGGCGTGGATGGGCGATTGGACGAGGAATATCACGCATCTGGATGGGCATGTCGTGCAGCTTAGTAGGAAGCGCGGAGAGGTTGTGCAGCCGCATGCAGTCGAGACGGTCAAGGGCGAAGGCATGCCGATTTACCATGACGGCCATCTCCATGAGCACAACGCCAGCGAAGATTTTGGCTCCTTGTTCGTCGAGTATGTTGTTGTCTTGCCGGATCAGATGCAGAGCGGGATGGAGAAGGACTTTTATGCGATGTGGGAGAAGTGGCGGAAGAAGAATGGCGTGATTGATTTGCAGAAGGATAGTGGTAGGCCTGTTGCGGAGCCGATTAAAGATGAGTTATAGGAGTTGTTCTTTTCCTATTTTGATTTTTAGCATATTATTTATCTTTCTCTCTCTCTTCTTTTGCATATATCTGTTCTAGGTCTTTTTCTTTCTATTGAATTATGGTATGATATTTCCCCCTTTTTGCGGTTTACCTGTTTGATCTCCGGCTTGTACAGATTTCTTTTTGACTCATTTCATGGAAAAACCTGTCTTGATATTACCTATTATTCAATTGGTGTGTCTCATGCCATGAGACATTCTCTTTTGCAAAGAAAGTCCCTTTGTTGACATTTCAGCTGGCTTGCTGCTGTCAGATCTTTTTTAGAGGTGAAAATAGAGCGAGAGCGAATGGACAACTTCACCATGTAACTACCCCCTGACAGAAACCCTTTGTCTGATAGCACTAATTGTGTGTGCACATGGACTTACTATGTATCTATAAGGAGATCCCTACTGCCCCATAGCCTTTCACATCTTCTACCCATGTCCATTCATGTTGTATATCACTGATAAAGACATGCAGTTATAATTGTTCTATTGATATATATTCTTCACATCCATGCTCTCCTTCACATGCCATGTCTTGCTATATAAGTAGGGAGCTTTCCTATGCATATATGATTCTATTCCGGAAATCCTGCTTCACCACTTGTGAATCATGTGTGTCTCCCAAGAGGTGTATATAAAACGCCCTCTTTCAACGGTCGCTCCTCTGAAAGATTCTCTCCTAATATCTCCAGCTTTTTTCTACTTCTCCCCTTGCAATCCAGGATCTCACCGTTCTACTGCTACTATCGTCAAGCTCTATCCACCGGTCGCATTTGTTCGCCATCTAGAGTAAGTAGACGATGCAATCAAAAGAGTCCCCATCCTTTACCTCACTAACTACTTTATAGGTCAGGCAGCCTTGATATCATAGTAAAGGCGGCGCCGTTCCATATCAGAATGAGGGTTCTTATCAAGGGCTTCTTCATCGGCGCAATTCTAGCCGTCCTAGTCGGGGTTATCTTAGCCAACGCACATCCAGGTTCTTCTGAGTCCGAGGATACAGAGAAGTCTCAGGAGTTCCTTCTTCATTCACGCAGGTATCAGAATGGTAAGTCAGCTGCTAGGTGCTTTTTTGTTTTTTATATTTGTCAGTTTCAACCGCAGAAGACATATAGATATCCTCCAGACTGGACTGGCTGACAGAACCAACCCCCTTTACACAAACCAGAGGACTTCTCCCATAACATTGTGCGAAAAGCCTCAAAAGCAACAACCAAGTTCCTCAAGGACTGGAAAGCCGATAATCCACGCATGAACATCGCCAACGACCCCGTGCCCGTCCAGCCTTCCAGCGACAGCAACAGCAGCGCAAGCAAAACGCTCATCAACTCCGCCAACAATCCCCGACCCACAAAAACAATCATAATCCGCGAGCAACAAGCCGCCGCGAAAAAAGTCTACACCGACCTCGTCACACTAATCCTCGCGATCGAAATCATCGGCTCTGCCACCAACGCTTCCCAACTACAAACCCTCTGCGTCTCCGTGCCCGTAAACAGTACATCTACCTTTGCAGCCATGGGGGGTCTTCTGAACACGCGTATGCTCCGCGACACCCTCTGCGCCCGCCCACTGGATCTATATATCCCTGCGAATCCCACAGAAATCAAGAAACTGCTGCAGCGATACTTGGATCAATTGTGGATCCAGCAGTCGTACGCCGCTATGGCGGGGAATTATACCGCCCTGTGCAATATTTTCAGCGCGGAACAGGCGGGTATTGTTGGTATGGATGGTGTGTATGTTAAGAATATGCTGTGTAAGACTGCGAGACAGTTTGCGGGGAATTCTTCGGCTTCTTCTTCTTCTTCCGAGATTAGACCGGGCGTCTCGCCGCTGCGTAGCCGTGATGCTAGAAGCGGGGGGGATCAACCGGCCACCACCTCGAGGGCGGGTTGTCAGAATAAGAAGGACCCCCCGCCGCCGCCTACACTCCTCCCTAAGCGGAATTGCACGCGGGAGAAACCTGGTGCGAATGCGCCGCCGGAGACGAGCTCGCCACCTACGTTTCTCACACTGACGAATGGAAATTAGGGACGTTTTGATACGGGGAGAGAGACTGTGTGGCGCGCTTGCTCGGCGGAATTGGTTAATTCTGGCAATTCTTTTTTTGAGTTAAGATTGATACTGATCCCTGGGTTATATTCGGAGTATGTATATAGATACTTTGTAGTTTTGAGAAATTCGGAAGTTTAGGTTGTGATATCTTTGAAATTCCCTCTCAATAACTGGCTGCAGACCCCTGTTCATTAGCACTGGTGCCTGGAAATTCAGGGGTTGCGGGGGCATTATTCTGCATCCCCCACTCATAAAGTTTAGGTATCTAGGCACCATCCAACTAGAGGCTTTCTAGATAACTACTAGTGTCAACTTGGCATCTGGTGATGGGAGCGCAAGTTTCAAGGACACTTCTTTGAAATAAATAATGAATGTATATATATCTCAATGGATGCCCCAAACCCTCGGTTAGGCAAATAACAGGATACATGCGCACATAACGGATTCTTTGCTCATCTGATTCAACGCCCAGATTCCGACAACATCGCGACGGCAAGATGTCCGGACTCCCCACTCTCCCCACCGAAACTCTTTTAGAGATCACGAAGCTTATTTCACCAGACGACATCGTCAGCTGGTCACTCTCTTGCAAGCGCATCTTCAGTTGCGCGCAAGCCCGCTTGAAAGAACATCGGGAACTCCGGGCCAAATACCGTTCAGTGAACACAAACCACCACCCATCCACATTGCTCTGTGAGATTTGGGCAAATCCAAGGATTGGATACTATATTCGCACTCTGGCGCATGATGGATTGTATCATGGAAAGCGCCGCGACGACTTCCAGCTTCCAGAGGGCTTCGATGGTGGACTTGAGATCCTGCGGTCGTCTCCATACCTCCAGTTCAACCCCAGCCTCATTGACTCCTTCAACAAGGCCGTTACCTCGTATGGCTTCTCTATAAACCCACCGACCCCACCTTGTGCTGAAGGTGCTTGTGCGGCCCTTTTACTTTCTTTACTGCCCAATCTCACGCGCCTCAGGTTGCAGTGGTATGATGATATTGAGGAGTTTTGGGATTCATTTCTCGAGACCATCGTGAAAGCAAATGACAAAGACCCCAGCCTTCCTGCTTTGCGGAAACTGAACATACTCTGTTTCGACCATTGGGACACACGGTATAGCTCGTGTATGTCGGCCATTTTTCCTTTGCTGCCGGTCCCATCCCTGAGAAAGCTATATCTCCATGCTATTGACACCAGCTGGGACGAGCCACCCGAAGCTTTAACGAGCTCAGTTGAAGAAATTTGCGCCAACGACTGTACCTTCCCTGAAGGCCGCGCCTTTGCCCTGTTCCCACGGTTGAAAAAACTAACTTTCATTAATGGCGGTGCCATGGCTGATGGTGAGATGTTTTGGAACGTGGCAGCGTTTATAAACGGTCTGGCGAAGCACACTAGCGAGACATTGGAGGAACTCAGTCTCGACCACCAAGATCCTGAATTAGAACTACATTTCACGGACTTGTCGATGTTCAAAAAGCTGAAGAATTTCACGTCCCTGTGTTATCTTATCGTACCTGCACCATTTGAGTATGGCTTGAACGGGAATGAAGATGAAGATGTCGAACCTGGCGCTAAAGCCCCGAACCTGGCCCGTTGGGTGAATGAAGTGCCGCGGCTCGTGGACATTTTTCCGCGTTCTATTCAACAGGCATCCCTTAACACCCCTGTCTACGAAGAATACAATGACCGCATGATAAAAAAGCTGTTTGACAGGTTCGCTGAAGACAAGCCGAGCAAATGTCCCGACTTAGTCTCTATTCAACTGAAGGGTTTGGAATACCCTGAACCGTATTTCATATTCCTCCTCCGAGAAATGTGTAAGGGTGTTGGAGTAGAGTTGAAGACATACGCAGATTCGAACCATATCGACTATACGGACGATACAGACTCGAACGACTCGGTATCGTTTGTTGGTAGTCAGCGTTAAGGATTCAAAAAGAACCTTTGTCCTTTTGCTTTAGTTTCTATAATTTGAGAGTAGGATAGGAGCGGGGGGGTCTAGTCTTGTTTATACATTTTATTCTCCTGTTGAGGTTTGATATATATACGCAGTTTTCAGACTGCACACGCCTCATCCGATATCTTAGTGCCGTTTACATTCCATTATATTCTCCCAAACGACACGACGGCAATGCTAGGGTACTGCGTTTATCCATAGGTCTATGGCTTTTACATACATACCTTCTTGCTTGAATCTGATAGAATGTTGTTAAATGCATGTGTCCTGATTGCTGACACTTACCAGAAAAGGACCATTATCTTTCTATATCCTACTAACAGTCTTGTCAGGCTTTAATTTGGGATGGTATCTGGGTCACACCCTGTGGACCCTGTACAGAAGGATAGTTGACAGGCATTTAAACAAGGCATTTGGATATGACATAGGTAAACAGGGAAACAAGGAAGAAATATCATACCCAAGGACCCCTATTATCAATTCATTATCTCTCCTTTCCCCCAAATGCGCCAGCCCGCAACAAAAGAGGCTGAGTGCCTCCCCTTCATTCAAGATCATGAACTCGCAAACAACAGCGAACTGGATATCAACAAACAAAAATGACAAAGACCAAAGTATTATCGGGTGTATCCGTATTTGCATAACACAAACACGGGAACAACAAAGACTCGAGGCCAGTCACCGCATCGACTTTGTTGATTTCACCCTATCGCCCCCTCACATTCCGTTCTCATCCACACACACACGCCCGTCCGAAAACTTGTCCCAGCATAAACCAGCACATATAGCTCCGCCCTCTATGCAACCCACGGTTTCTCACGTAGTCCGGAACGACCGAAGTGCTACATCATCCATATCCAAAGTGATGCACATAGCCCCTTCACCCATCAAAATCAGCCTACTATCATACCCAGCAAAAGGACAACACCAGCTGGGAAGAATATTATCATGTAGAGATAGGTTTTTTTTGTACATAGCTGCTGCTGTGTTGGGCTGCATGCTCAGTGGCTCTGGTTAGAGTGGCCACGGTTGTTTGAAAGGGGTTTCCTATGTTTTTTTAATTTTTGAATATAGGAAGAGAATAAGTAAATCTGGTTTGAATTTGTAAAAGTGAGGAAGCAGGGTTTTTTGATGTACAGTTCGTGCACAGAAATCCAGGGGAAATTTTGATACTAACATTTTAACCAAGATGAGCTTTTTCTGACCCTATTAAAATTCATTGCACAGATATCTTCTCACTTCCTATATATAAATTTCCTACTATACAATCAAACCAGCATAATCAAACTAGTCAAGATTAAAAAAGTCAGGGTCAGGGAAGGAATAATTAGAGAGATTAGAACCAGATTTCAGAGTAAGAATAAACCATAGATATATATACTATGTATACTTCAAGTGGTAGGAGAATGGTCACCGAGGTAATACCTAGATTGATATGGATTGACACTTAGTAAGTACATTCTAAAATCTCTAACCATACAGAGTTATTTTCAGCCCGCAGTTTCTAACCATGCCGAGCCTTTCCCTACCCAGCGAGCTGTATGCCCGCACGCCAGCATATCTGTGCTCAGGTTATAATAAGCAACATTATCAGCCCCTGTCGCGACTCAGATTGCCCAGGTCAAAGGTCTTGGTGATCCTTCCAACCCAAAAACCAAGTCACCACTTACTGCGTATGGTATTAACCCACCAAGGGTATTATGGCATAAACAAAAGAGTCTGGAGTAATATATTTACCCGCTGGCAGTAGAAGGTGACAGGAAGGAGCCATAGGTTTGAACAATTAAAGTTTGACTATCGACCAATAGAGTTTAGCGGTCAAGCTAATTTCAACCCCTGCCAATCAGCCTCTGGTCTCCAACACAACACGCAGATGGTCCTCTCATGGTGTATGGTTGCGGGATTAACTTCATACATCCCAAGCTTGCTATATCTACATCTCAGATTTATCATGAAGCAACTGCATTGTGTCTAGAAGAGCGAGGGATTTCCCCTTTGCCGTTCTTCTCACTGTGTCTGGCCTGCCTTCATGATAGACAGAAATATATAAGTTTCTATTATTACAAGAAGAGTCATCAAAAGAGAAGGTAGCCCAATCTTTTCACACACTTCTGATCCATATTTCGCACTTTGGCAGAATCATTTTTGTTCTCCACTCAGCTGGGTCGGATTATGTTCGTGCTTTCACCCTCACGATGGCATAAAACTACACGCAATATTGATGCGACTTCAGTCATGATGTACTTCTGCAGTGTGCCACCAGTTTGGGCGGATGCTCTCTACCAAGGCAGTATCAAATAATGCTACGCCGCTGCTGTAAGGTATAGCACTAGACCTTTCCCCTGGCATGCCTTATCGTTCCTTCAATGTGGCTTGTCGATCCAGGGACATTTGCGGCTGACATTGGAGGTAACAGGCTCTCATGAAGGGCTACCTGGTACTACACTGGGATCGAAAGGGAACATCTACGATGAATACCCACCCTCTGTGTGAGATTGGTGCAAATCACTAAACCATGTTTTTGGAACGGAGATATCTTAATAAATTTATTTCTGTTATCATTATAACATCACATTAATCAATACATGCATGACCACATTTCGGTTCAACCATGTGGTGTTGAGGTTATCGTCAATCCAACCAAATTTTCGGCATACAAATTACCCCCAAACGAGATATCACGGATCACCATCACCAGCCTCCTTGCGAGCATAAGCTTTTTGATTCGAGAGTGTTCCTTCAGCCTCTTCACGCGGCCGTCGTAGAGTCAGACATACGATTTCCGACATTGTCCCACTTGACATTCCTCACTGACAGCTCGTGCAGTCTGATTCTCTTCTTTTGCACGGATCGCCTGTATACGAAGCCAGCCAAGAAGATTAGGGCAGCACCAGCCACAGAACCCACCACGATACCTGCAATTGCCCCGCCACCAAGTCCACCCGAGCCAGAGTCTGACGACGACGAATCTGAATCCGAGCTGGACTCAGAGGTGGTCTTCGGCTTGGAATCGGAGGTGGATTTCGGCTTCGGCTTGTCATCGTCCTTTTCCGCGAATTCCTCCGAAGTGACGTTGAAGCAAGGGATTTGAGTCGTGAACTTGCTAGGGGCTACATATGTAAGGTCTGTGCAAGCATAGAACGTTTGCATCTCGTCCTCGTCGAATTCGGATCTGTACTTAATTTGAACGGTGGCATTCATCCCATCTTCGATATCCCTTGGTGGGTCGGGTAGTGAGTAACACATGTGACCTGGGTCAATGTCGTCTATCCTCTTAGGATTGATGAGGACCTCGAAGTCACTGTTCGATTGTGGGTCTATGTGGCTATTAGAAACAGGGAGAAGGACTAGAATAGATCACTTGGATACTAACCGTCTTTATAGGATACACTAACCTGGACGTCCCAAGAATCGTCTTGAATAACCAAAGCGATAGCGCCATTAACTAGAAGGAAGGACATCAGTTATGTCTTACCGGGTAGTATCTATCTCAGGTGTCAAAACTTACGCAAAGGGAAATCTGTCCTGTCTTTTACACCATCAGAAGAGCCGCACGGAGCAATGTTGTCGTGTGCCCTTCCCCATTCTCGATCCGGCGGCCACATGAATGCCACAGGGCCCATATCCTGTGACTCGTCTTCGCCATGAGGGGTTTGTGCAGCCACAAGGGAAGGAACAAGGGATGAAAGAAATAGGAGACTCCGTGAGAACTGCATGGTTGCTGATATGTGCGATGTTTTGCCTTGGGGAGGTGTGAGGCTCGTTTTCCAATGATCCGTGGAGATTTGCGTTGATAAATTTGCCAGGACATGGGGTTGGAGATGGCTGCATTTAAAGTAAATTTGCGGTCTCTAGTAATGGGCATGGGTGGTAAGGATATCCGGTCTTCGGACAGAGAATATGGCAGCATCGATACAACTTGGCAATGCAATCAGCCATTGCGATCATGGGCCCCGTGGCCAAGCACAGGCTTTGTCGGTGTTATTCCATCCAATGACTCAACAACATGGTTTTCTCGGCATGTGCCTTGAGCATGGCATACGGCTAGAAATTCCTAGGAAACCTTACCAACACGAGGATTAGGAGTGGGGAGGGCCCGCCACGCCAATAGCCCAAGCTGGCGTCCCAAGCCCTGGTCACTCTATTTCATGATTGTCTTCGACTTCTTGTTTAGGACACTCTAATTCTGAACGAAAGCTGCGATGTGACCCTCGTCAGGCATTATCACAGAGCCAGAAAATGGGCCTCTGTTCAATCATACCTGTGCCATCAGCATCGCGAATCTTTCTCGACAATGCTCCCCCATTCACTCTCAATGGAAAGTAGCTTTACTTCGCTAGAATAGCGCTTCTACACGTGGACATCGCCATCCATCGATAGTTCTCCCCAACCCCCGCTTTTGGCGATGATGTTTCGGATCAGATAAGAATTTTTCACAAAAGCACCCCCACCGCGGAATCCACACCCAACACACCAGGTGCAGGATACTATATACCCGAGCTTTGACGGCTATTCTGCGTCATTCAAGCCGGATTGGACCCGTTCTATCACCTAGACACCAATCGCGGTAAATCCTTCCTAAGAAATCTTTCTAAAGCAAGGGTTAAGGACAAGGGTGCCGTTCCGCTTTCACACGGAACCAAAGGGTTTTTCATTCAAAGACTCAAAGAGGCAACACAACAAACAGACCCATGCGGAACCTTGTTCTCGTCTGCGCACGAACGTCTCCACAGCTTACAAGACGAGATTCTATTCGCCAATCGCGGAGCCATTCAGGAACTAGTGCAATCTGATAACTTTAATCCTGGCGAACTATGTGGGTCCATTCACTAGCTCATTGGTCAATCGAAGCGAGTGAAAAACTGGTATTATCTTATCAATCAGGTATCAGCAAAAGTGGGGATGCAACACTTTTACACTCATGAATGACTCTTGTAGCCGTATTGATGAATGCAAGGTAGGTTTTCCCGAGGACGGGATCCGGATGGGCGGGAGGGGTAAAGTGATTGTGGTATGATTGCGGGCGCCCTTATTTGAGGAGTTTTGTTACCTATTCTTGTCACCTGCATCTAGGAATTTCTCGGGCACCGTACATAATTGCTAGGCGCGCTGTCATTAACGTAGTTGCGTATGGTAGGCATTGGAATTGCCGTAACATATATTTTACACTTAAAGCTTTGACCTGTATATTACTACCCGGATACCCACGGGTTACCTCACGATCAAATTTGTGGAGCTGACCCCCAATTATCTGCCATGTGGTTAATCCTCTTCAGTGCCGCGGGTTCATAGGGTTCGTAGGGTTGGTAGTATTTGTGGGAGATAGAAAGAGCTACTCGTGCCAGGCTATCTACCAACCTCCGGTGTAACCATAAGCTTACATATAAATTGGGTGTATGGCTATTACAAGGTTAAACTTGATTAGAACCATTGATTATGAGCCTATACTCGACTAGGTTAATTACGGTGCCCCCTAGCAATTTTTGTGCGGTGCCCTACAGAAATTCCCCCTCTTTCTGCAGCAGATACTCATGTAGATGAATCTTTCCCTTGAGAATAAATGTAAGGATCTGGAAGCACTGGACACTAATAAGGATTCAATATAGCATGTTTCCCCTACAAAATATTTTGTATTATCTGTTAATTACTCCAATCACACCTAACTAAAACTAAGTATTACTATTAATCCGAAGCTTAAAGAACCGAAAACACCGGTTGAAAAGAAAAAAAAGATATATCTTGGTACAGTGCCTGGGCACTAACAATCATCCAGGGACAACATATTTACAGTCCCAGTTTCTAAAACATTGCCAGTGCAGCAAGCGCAGCGATGGCAATTGTGGAACCAATCGCACCAACGCGGGTAGCAGCTCCGTCAAATTCTGGTCCTCCGGTCGGGCTCAACGTGCCAGTTGGAGAGACGCCAGTGGTTGACTATAAGCACAGGTTAGCTTACGATACTGCTCTATACTATTGTGTGTAGGGTTTGAAAGAAATACATTGCCTGTGGGAATAACGATTCCTGTTGTACTTGGGGTGTCGGGAGTAGGTACCTCAGATGAAGTCTCAGAGGGACTATCGGTTTCGGAGGGGCCATCAGTCTCGGACGGGCCGTCGGTCTCAGAGGGGCCATCGGTCTCAGAGGTTTCGGTAGCAGAAGGTGGGGCAGCATCGGACTCGGTAGGAGCCGCATCAGTGGGAGAAGGAGTTAGTGTTTCTTCAGGCTCCTCAGTCTCTTCGGGCGCAGCAGGTTCGGGAGTAGCGTCAAGACCACAGCCTTCAGCAGCCTTGCTGACACTATTGCCGTACATCTTCCAGATGCCGTACTGTTCCGCGCACTTTAGACACGCCGAGAGTCTGGTGGTGAGTTCTTCCAGCTCGCAGTAGTCATCTTCGCGGCCAAGGGTGATTACGGTTCCTATAGAGAGTTTCAATTAGGATGAGTTCTGACAGGATAAAAAGATTGAGATTCTAGTAAGATTACAAAAAAGGGGTTACTTACCGCAATCTTCATGGCAGGCATATTGTGGGGATCCCGGTGCCTGTCGCTTTTCCAGAGGAACGAAATCAGGGTACTCGAATGCCGTAGCTAGCACGGGGAGGAGGAGTGCGAGAGAAGCGATTGAGATATGCATTTTTGCTGATAATTGAATATATCAGGGAATGAATTGGCAGACAGAACTATAATATCAAATATGATATCAAATAAACAGGCGTACTTGGTTGACAAAACGAGAGTAGATAGTTTGCGCTTCAAAAGATGGTCTTGCGGGATTCTGAATAGATTATCATTCCAGGGGAACACTGGGGACTATTTATCCATCTGCTGCTCTTGGTAGGGTCCCTTGCCTGGCTAAACAATAGCCAGAATACCGCGCTCTAGCCCAATTTACTCCTGTGGCCGGAAATTCCCATGAGGCTGGGCGTTCTAGCTCGTTGGAACTTGGAATGGAAACTACATATACAAGCCATGCAGGGAAAGATTAAGCGTCCAGTTTATGCGCTTGCCGTAACCCGAATAATACGGACATACTGGCCAAGCACCGGGATCGGAGTGGCGCTGGCAGTGAGACATATTTCTGATAGCAACCAATAATGCGACCATGTGTAGGGGAAGTTTTTCCCTCCGGCATGGTGCGGTAGTGGAGATTGCACAATGCAGAAAGACAGAAAGACCCCCCACACCGTCACATGGAGCCACTAGTCTAATCTTATCAGATCGCCAATCAGATAAGATGTTGGTGTCCACTGTCTCCACCCAGTGTTGACTGTGCTCTTTTCCTCTTTTTTCTCCTCTTTTTCTTTTCGCTTCCCTTTGATGTTTTTATTTTTCTTCACTTGGGGTATCCATAATTACGTTGTGTATAGTTTCTGGTGGAAATTGAGCAACAAGAAGTCTATACTAGCTTCATGGAGAGCAATGGTCCAATGTAATAGTGGACTTGGAGCGGCCAGAACACCAGCTTGTGGAGATTCATTATTGTCTGTGGCGATTATGGCGGCCGGAAAAGAAAAAGAAAAAAGAGCTTTGAATTGAGCTAATAGCTACAAATAGCACTAGAACAATCGCAAGAAAACCAGCGTCAATAACCCTAAGTAAATAATTACATACTCATCACTAGCAAAATATTGTAGGTATTACACAAATCAACATCCCGAGTAGCACACTCTTAGATCAGTAACCAATCAGATCAATGGCGGCTTATTCCAACCTATATGCTCCAGGCCTGAGTCTTCAAGTGGGTACCCCCTAATGTGCGATTTGATCTGGGTCATCGAACTGCAGTTGCCAAGCTAAACAAGAAAAGGAACAAATATCAGCAATTAAAGTTCTACCAAAGGGTGTCGACCCATCGCTTCCAGCTAAACAGGGCAGAAAAGCATTTGTGAACGGCAAGGAACTTACTCGAAGCATATCCCGAAAAGGTAGCCCAATCCTCCGTAAGATATTGGGTCGTGCCATTTTTAACAATCGTTTTGAGCACTCCCATACCTCCCGCCGCAGGACGAATGTTTTTGAGCAGGACCACATGCTTCACAACGCCGACTAGGTACGTCAACGCGAGCTCCCGGCCGAAACACTGGTGTGGCCCATCACCGAAAGCAATGTAACTGGTGAGTGGGCGGTCTAGTTTGATCGACTTAGGATCGGGGAAGGCCTCTGGGTCCTTGCTTGCGGCGCCCTATCGAAGAGTATTGCTGTTAGTATCGAGTGAAAGGGAATGAAAGAAACTTTGAGTAACACGTACGAGAAGTGCAATTAGGACGTTGCCCGGCTGGAAGCTTTGACCTCCAAGGGTCCCTGCCTCAGTAGCCACGCGGGCCGTGATGTGTCCAGCAGTCAGACGTTGGACTTCAAGAATATATCGGCGCAGTTCATTGTCTGAGTTCTCAGAGTCCTCCTGGGCCAGCTCTCTCACAGCCTCCAAGTGCTGACTATTCTCGGGGCAAGCAAGTAGGAAGTGGAGAATTTCAGCGACGCTCGTCATGGCGGCTCCAATTCCACCGAGGGCAACGAATATCATAATATCGGCGATCTCCTGAATGCTCTTACCGTTGGCCTGGAGTTGAATGATGGCTTCGCGACCAAAGGAGCGCAGTGAGTTCTTGTCGACGACACCGTTGGTTGCGTGCTTCACGACACCAATTAAACTGTGAATGGGACCTGATCTGGAAACCTTGGAAATATAGGCTTCAGTTGACGCGAGTAGTCTCTTTGTGGAGTCTTGTGCTCTGCGACGGCGATTCCATGCCTGAGCCGGGTCGTCATTGGAGAAGCCCCAGATGCGAATGTTAAGGAGATCTTCGTAAAGACTGCCAACACTGTATGTGCCCCTGGTGTTCTCTTCCGTTTTCAAGTCGAATTGGAAGAGGTCTCCAAGGAATCTCGTCATGACCGGAATTGCCACGCTGTTTCCGAGAGTTAGTACGAGTGCGGACAAGTTGTTCGGGCAGGAATGACTTACTCCTTGATGATATCAATATGATAAACCCCACGTCCAATGTGGTACATGTTGGCAGTCACATAACTATCCATGTGCTTCGCGACAGCCTTCTCCAATATTCCCTTCAACTCACCAGAGCCATACAGCAGGCCCCCGTACAGGTTCCGCTGATCTCTGTTACGGGGCATATCACCCGCCAACATGAAGTGGCTGAAGTCTCGGCCCTGAATAAAGTTCTCGAACGGCTTTCCGGAGAGAACGGGGAACCGCTTAGGATCATTCAGCATTTCGCGGATGGCTGCATGACTCTGAAGAAACACTCTCTGGAGAGGCGGCTTTGGATCAGCCTCAGTGTACTGGAAAGTGGTGCCAATCTCTTCCGCAATCTCGCGATTCATCTCCTTCGTATACATGGGCTGCATGACGTGAAGCGAGTTGTACGGGAACCATCCTGGCAGTCCACGTTGAATAAGTTTGTAGAACATGGATCCTCCAAGGCTGTCGACGTTTGTTAGCGACAATAACCATGACTAGCTATACTCCGTATATGGAGATCTTCTTACGTTTCATAATCTTGTTTGACTTCAGCCATTCCCCAATTTGTCAAATTGGCAGCATTATAATCCTGCAGAGCACGTCAGCATAGTGTTGTCTTAAAATCTGTCTCCGTGGGATAGTACTCACCGCGGTGTTGAACCTATCAGAGCGGACGAGCGTGATGGCATCGGAGAGCACGGCTCGGCCAACGGTATATGGCGTGCAAACACCGGAACCCGGATCCATTCTTGGCTTCGCATCCTCGACGTACAAACCAGGATACGCCTCGACAAGATCGGGGTGACCATATAGGTTTCGAAGAGCATCCGCCACCGCTGGGTCAGGGTTAATATCCTCAAATGTGTCATGGGGCTTAAGCTTGAAGAACTTTCGGAATTCATTCAGAGACGCGGTTCTCCTGGAGGTGAAGTAGTTAGATAAAGGTCGCTTTAGGATGAGATGAAATAGATGCATGTGTTCGGCCTACCATTTACGTGCTTGATGGATGCCCAGGATTTCAACAACGCGAAGTGCCTTAGGAGTATTTCGGGCACCAAACGATCCTAGTGACATTGTCAGAACTTGCGGCGCACGGAGCTGCTCGTATTTGCAAAGTGCTACTTACCAGCAGGGTCTTCCATGCCCTCCTTCAGAATTCTGACAAGATCCTCATCCCTGAACCTACCGTCTTCCCCTCTGCGGATGCCACCGAAGTTGCGCACGCCCGGATCCTTGGGAATGCTAGCTTCAAACCTCCCTAGGGCTGCCATACCTTCCACCAAGCTCAACTCATCGAGCGACTTTCCAGTGCACTTGAAGACTTCAGTGAAGAAGTCATTCAGCCACTGCTCATCACGCAACGAGATAGTTGCGTGGAAGCGGTACAGAAGGTTAAATTCGGAGGAAACTTGATTGCCAATGCCTCGCTCCGCACCCTGTTTCACCACAGAATCCGGGATATCCACGCGAGGATCCAACGTCCAGGTACTGTCAGAATGATGGGTGTTGGTGATGGCTCGCAAGTAGTCGTGGAGACTAATGTTGATAAACAACGCTCCGACAATTCTGGAAGGGTTGTTAGCTCATGTTCATTAATAAGGGCGTCGTTTTGAATAGTTTCTTACAGTCTCGCTGTCTGGAACAAATCCTCATCCTGCTGGACAAGTGAATCCTCGTTTCCCTCGATACAGCTGAAACGACCACCCTCATTGATTTCAAGCAAGGTCTGGGCCACATAGTTGTGGAATCGGTTGTAAAGAACAAGAAGAACATTCGCTCCAGGGGTTTGACCAATCAATCTCTCGTCATGGAAAGCATCCGGCTTAAGCATTCCCTTGCTCATGGTCCTCACATTCCGTTGGTCCTCCACGTTGGATCCGTAGAGAGGGGAAAGATCAAGGTAGGAAGAATTATCGTTGATAGTCATATCACGGCGATTGGTTCGGAAAATGTCTGTTATTAGTCAGTCACGCCAACCTATTGTTTCTCACTTGCAAAGACTAAATCTCACCATGAATGATAAGGGTAGCGTGGTAAAAGAGCATTGAAGAAATGCCTCCCTCATTCTGCTTGAAGTGGCCATCCTCACGAGCCATCAAAACTGCCTAAAGTTAGATCCACGCTTTTAAAATCTTTGAAAGTCCTAGCCACTTACGGTCGAACAACATTCCTGGATCTGGCTTTACACCAGGCAGGGGAGTATTGTTAGGGATTGATGTGGCATAAGGTGTTCCTGCCTTTCCAAGGTCTGGAAAATGCACATTCTAAAATGTTCGGTTAGAAAACAGAAAAGAATAAGCTCATAGTCAGGGTCAAGAGAAACTGCTCTCCACGAGCCGCCCACCCTGCCTTCAAAGTAAGTGATCAAGAAATGGTTGTCGTTAACTTACATTGAAACTCCCGTCCGCGGTTCGATATCTAAACTTGGGCCCCTGGAAGCTAATTGGAGGATGCTCAAGACTATCCCAGAGGCCTGTGATGAGGAAGTTGGTTAGTTTCATTCGATGAACCGAGTTCTCTGGCAAGGCCCCCGCAATAGCTACAATGCTTTCGAACTGCAATGGTTGCATTAGTCACGTTATCACCATTTGCAGTCAGTGGAGGAGCTTGTCACATACCGCCATTGATCGATCCTTGGCCGGTTTCCCCTTTACAGAGTCGCGGACAAATTGAATGACATTGCGGATTTGTTGGTGATCCATATTCTTCGGTTGATTTCTCAAGAGCGTCAGCACAAGGGAGCCATCCTCCAGCTCCCCTGAGGAAGACTTTTCGCTCTCTCCCGCGGCATCTTTGGCTGATGAAGGGGAGATAAGCTGGACTAGACTCCGATAGATCGTGGAAGCCATGGCGACAGCAAGTAGGGAGGTCAACGAGGGTTCGGAAAATTCAACGATCAATGGGACACAGCAATGATGTAGGAACGTTGAGGCCTCCTAGTATCCCTTCTCCCTGAACGTATGTATGAAGTCAAGGGCAAACAAGAGCGTAAAAAGAGAAGCAAAAGAGGGCTTCAAACCAGGCGAGCTTCCCCTCTACTTTATTTTCTCTGGACCCTGCGGGAATGGAGGAGAGTCTATCGATCGAATAACCAGCCCATCATAGACAGACTGCGTATGTGCACCCTGTCCAGCGATAGGTTTGATGCAATGTGCAACCGTGGCTTCTGATCTTCCACGACATCGATCCATGACCATGCAGCTCCCCGAGCCTATCATGCATTATCATTTACAAAGCTCAGACGATCAATCGACACAGTCGCATGAGGATGAGTTGCGCGATGTTGAGTGACACCATAGATCTCCCTAGACGAGCTCCGTGCAGTTAGGAATGAAATGCCTCAGCCAGCCAATGACTTGCATATCGGGGCCAAAGTGCCATATTGCCGCTGAGAGCTACGGAGTACAGCTTGCGCAGATGGGCATTTTGGATGATCTGTCAATCCTTGATGCATACCATCTACCCACTTAAACGCACTCAAAAATGAGACTGGGGTGGGGTGCCTGCAAGTGCAGGAAGAATGCTCCCTGGCCAATGAGTTCCACACTATGAAGGCACAGCTTCTATCCATGCTCCAAGCAAAGTCAATGTTAAACAGGGCCCTTACATCGTATCGAGGCGGGGAACAATGGTAGTGAACCGCCGAAGAGTCTCGTCAACGCGTCTGTGGCTTGGGGAGAAAGAATGTTGACATTCGAAGATCATGATGAGAAGATCTCTGGTCTGGGTGTGAAGAGCAAATTAACTACACGCTAGCAGATATCAAAATAACAGGCTGGGAAGACCCCGTGGAAATTATGTAGGCACGTATTTAAAAAGAATTTTTCAACTTCAAGTGAAAATACGGAGTACATCCACTCTTGAGTATCAACTTCGATTGTACGACGGAGAACTCCGAAGCCCGCATATTTATTTGTTATACATTATAGAAGGATTAATGTGAGCGAGCAGCCAGTAAGCACCAGCACATGGCCTGAAACTCCGTATCCATACCGGAATCCCAAGCTCCAGCAGCAGGAGTACAGCCTACCCCTGCCAAAGGAATGCAGCATGCATTGACTGGTGTATATACCAAAAGAATCAGGTTTACGCAAAGTCGGACGAAAAAAACCACCGACAAACTGTCTACTCAAGCTGCATAACCAAACAATTCTTGATACCCTCGATCTCATTCTTGTTCAGCGGATCTTTATTATTAGATCCCTTCGCCTTGCGCTCTGCACTGATCCAGGCAGTGATGTCAAGAGCATCGTCCCCAATCCTCGGTTCTACTCTCTCCCCCGGGAGCATATACGATATACAACGGTCATAGGCGTGCTCTCTAAACGCAGGAATCCAGCCCCTCGAATCATCTCTAGCGGGAGGAAATTCGACTTCTTCCGGCTCCTCAACAAATTTGTCGATATCAGATGGACCCTAGAGCTCAATGTTATACTTCTTCGCGTAGGCGAGAATATAATCATCAGAGCGGATTTCGTTGAATTTGAATGTCTTCGAACGCCTGTTCGGCTTTTGGTCTTCTTCGGGAAGACAATTGCTTCATCGCAGACCTCGCAGACCCCCGGCAAGCTTGATGTATGTTGCCATTACGAAGGCTTCCGAGTTGGGCTTGGGGGGGCCCTCGCGCTCGATAAGACAATTAATCACAAAAAGGGACTCCGGACCATCGATCCTTCGTAGCCAAACGTGTTAGTAGGCGAGATGTCTTAATTGGCGTGTAGACAAAAGGACATACATCATCATAGGCTCAATCGCCGAGCACTAATAAAGCAACGCAGCTGCCTCGCAAGCGGCCCATTGCTCCTTCCAATTCCCCATTAGCAGGGCCCTGTGTCGCTTCTTTATACTGAGCTTCGGATTTTTTAGACCCAGGAACGGCAAACTATCTACTCTTCGACATTGTGATAAAGGCGTGGCCACTTTTACCCTTGGTGCGCTGTTTGGCCTCCTTGAAGCTTCCCAGGAATCAGCCGAAGAGCTTGGGGCTGCACGCTTGAGGGGACGCATAACACAGGCTCAATTGGACGATATGTACACTTAAGATATCAGAGACAGGTAATGGACTAGAAGCTCGATCGTGAAAGAGTTAAAGTTGTCCACGTTTACACTCCTCTACGAAAGCTTAAAGTTACCCCCGAGTTTAGTGCTAGCAGCCCGCCATGTGACCTGAATTATCTCCTCCTAGCTAATAGTTCGCTATTGAAAAATTGTAGATGACTTTTACGGGTTTGTTTCCATTAGACGTTCAATTACGCAAAAAGGTTTGCAAAAATGAGAATCTGCTTTTCGTAGCGTTAAGCGTTGCAGTTGATTTGCTGCAATATCATAAAGTATGAAGGTGGTTTGAGCTCACAACGCCCTGCAGGCTTCTCAAAGTGGAAAACTTCCCAGCCAAAGACGAGCAATTAACTTTAGTCTAAGCGCTATTGGAGGCTAGCCTGTTCCAAATATCAACCGAGTAGCAGCGGAGCTAGAAATAATGACAGCCGCAGGAGGAACTTTGGCCTCACCATTTTCTCGGACCTATTACCAACTACAGGAGTTCTTCTGCAGCCAGTCCCGCTGCACAACCTGTCACTCCGTGTTACCTGAAGATCCGTGGTGTTGGGAGGTGTGTCTCTTTTGAGTTCTGCGCGGTCAGCCAGCCACACACGCTGGCCGAGATCGCCGGAGCGATCGGGCAGAATTGAAATCAACCCACGAAAACACAGGAAATCTGTGAGCTCCGCCGTCTCTGCAAGTGATCGATGGCGCGGGGTAGATGTGATTAGCGGAGAATGCAGAAGGGAAAGCTGGAATTTGGACGAAATCCAAACCCCTTTGCATGAAGCTGCGAATCTCATATTGTGCGTATCTATTGCGACTTAGATGATTGGCCATTTCTTTCTAGGATTCTCTATTCATCCAACAGGCGGAGTACGGTCTACCGTAAGCTATCTCGATGGTGACAGTTTCCCATGGTGCCATTGGCTGATTACCCAATGCGAGCTGCAACTCCTATCCAATCATGGATACACACCGACCACATCCGCAGGGCGGACATGTGGAGAGCTGATGTCCAGCTTGTCGTTTATCCCACAGCACACTTCGCATAGCGTAAAAAGGGCCCCTCTAGACTGCATATACTCCTGAGGCTCGAGTGTGTGACGAATACGATCGCCCAGCACGGTTTCGTCACACTAGTTCTCTCAATAATATATGCTCATCGTAGCTTCCCTCGATTCGTCATGAACCGGAGACACAAACGCCAGAATGCTTCGCGTTTGAGAGTCGAGGCAGACGTAAAAGGTCTTAAATTCAAACGCAGAGATAATAACTTGCGGTGTCCGATTCATACTCGTTAGAAGTCGCCTCTCACCGGTTTAACGACTGCCAGTTGTTCGCTCATCGTTCCCTTGTCTATATTGAGACGTCATGAATGGTGTGAATCCTCACCGGGAACGGCGCGGTACTTCACCGCGTCGCCTGGTTCTCTGTTTCGATGGCACAGGGAATCAGTTCCAAGCAAACGAATCCGACACCAATGTCGTCAAAATTTTTGATATGCTAGATCGTTTCGACAAGAATCAATTCCATTACTATCAGCGTCAGTTGACCAATTCCAATCTCATAAAACTAGCCTCTCTTGAATACAAAGCGAATGCTTACTTGAAACCACACACAGCTGGCATTGGGACATTCGATACGGACGGCAGCGGCTCAGGAAAGGGCGTGTTGCGACGTATGAAAGATGGCATCGACAAGATAATAGATCAGGCGATCGGGACAACATTCGAGTACCATGTCTGTGCCGGATACAAGTTCCTGATGAGATTCTACTCCCCTGGCGATGCCATCTATATCTTTGGATTTTCGCGCGGTGCATATACTGCACGATTCTTGGCTGAAATGATCCATACCGCAGGTCTTCTTTCCCAAGGCAACGAAGACATGGTTCGTTTCGCGTTCTCTTCATTCAGTGAGGTTCAGCGTAAGCGTGGAAAGCAGAAGAAAACCCCCAAGGAACACGAGCAGGTCAAGTATTTGGAGAGCTTCAAGAGGACATTCTGTCGTCCGAATGTGCAGGTCCATTTCTTAGGCCTCTTCGACTGCGTCAATAGCGTAGGCCAGTTCGATGTACCTTTCAGACGGGGTTCTTATCGGTACATTGCCACGGTAAGTCCTCTTGTCATTTATTTTCCTCTCAGACGCTAACATCACTCAGCCACCAGCAAAACACATCCGGCACGCAGTTTCTATCCACGAACGGCGTTTGAAGTTCAAACCAGCACTCTTCCTCTTTGAGAAGGATGATCCAGACTCTGACATCAAGGAAGTATGGTTTGCCGGTAACCACTGCGACGTTGGCGGTGGATTTCATTACGAAGGTCCCAGCCAACACCTGCTATCAGATATCCCACTAGCCTGGATGGTCGACCAGGCCACAGCTCTAGATGACCACCCAGCTGGCAAAATAGCCTTTGATAAAGAGGAAATCAAGAGAGCTGGACATCTCAAGGCAGGGCACGAACGCGTGCAATTCCCGAGCCAGACTAGCAATGGGCACAGTCCTCATGAAGGATGTCTCAGGGAGAGACAGCACCACGATTTTCTCAAGTTTAATCGTGGTGCATCTTGGTTCGCCACATCGATGTGGTGGATTATAGGTAAGACGCGATGCAATCCATACATCCACGCGGATACAGTACTAAAAGATCTCACAAAATAGAGATCCTCCCATTATTCACGCGTCTCGAGCTCGAAAATGGGGAATGGATCCCGCGATACTGGCCTCCCAACTTTGGCGCCCTGCGAGACATTCCCTCCGACGCCCGCATCCACACTTCAGTCCAGCAAATGCACAAAGCTGGAATCCTCACACATATGCCCAAAATTGGCGGCGACGGGCCCTCCAAATTAAGGGATCCACTCTTTACCTTTCGTGCGCTCGGAAGAATAATCTTGCCCTGGAAGTGGAAGTTTATCCGGAAATCGTCCCGTCCCCATACTAATGGAACCAATGGCGTGGAGAGAGCATCCCCCACGAGAGTTGAGCAGGAGCAGAATGGGTCCCAGATATGGAGCTGGGGATACTAGGGTGCTTTTCGATTCTTCTCTTTTTGACATATTTTTGCCCCTGACTTGTTTGATTAAGAGTAGTTGGAAAAGGAGGACATGTGTCAGGGGCTATTCCGGTTTCCCATCTTTCGTTCTGATTTCAATATTATAGTACCATAATATGGCAGCAGCAGGAATAGTAATCTTTTGGAATTTGCACCCCAGAGTGGCCGCTGTGGTTTTCTGGATATTCGATATCAGCTTGTATGTCCAAGTCGACTAGTATCCTAAATATATTGCTGTATTCACCCTCCTTGTCACGCGTGAGAATATATACATATATTTCCCCTTTCCAGAGTCTGGATTATCTGGCCCATCCAACACAGGCGAGGAGTGGGATGATGTCACCAAGCACCATTGACAGGAGATACTCCTGTTTAATATCGTGCATGCCGTCCTTTGAAACTTCTCTGGAGCCTGTTGTTGCCCAGGTGCATACCGAAGTAACTAGTCAGGTGGCTATGTTGTGCGGGGACGGCAGACTCGGGGTTCTTGACTACAATCAATCACCTACGTCTGTGAAGCAAGACTGCGACGCCTGATAAGCACCACATAGAGATTCGAAAAAGAGTACAGAAAGTAGAGGATAAAACTATCCACAGCTGCATCAATGGCGGCTAGATGAAGGGTCCTGCTACTAAACAACCATTCACATCCGACGCAATGACCTGAAAGCACCACATTATATATTTGAATTTATGCCGTAGTAGGTACCATGCCACCTGTCCTTTTTTCTCCTGACTTCAAAAGCTCACACATTTTTACAGGATCCTATTAATAATAGGGGGATTTCCAATTATGCCCTCAATAGGCTTGCCAGCCAGGATCTTACCCACAAGATTCTCCGTGACTTCCAAGCCCTCTGGCAATACCTCGCCCCCAGCGAGTATGAGTTCCAGTGTCATTGCGGTAACAGTTGCCAAGTTCGTTGTCATCTTTGGTGGCCGCCATCCCTCATTGTACGGCAATCTTTCTTCCTCTATTTTTTTTAAAAAATAACCCCTCGTCAGACCGGAACCAAGCCCAGGCGGCCCCTGCGCGATAGATAGATAAATAAACATGGGACTCACCGAAAAAGGTCCTAACCCAATCAACACGCGGGTTCCCAGTGAGCGGATTCCCAAACACGCTCAAATACTGCGCAGTTTCCGTATAGCTAATAATCATATTCTTCGCACTATACGTGAACTCTGGATTGCGTCCGCTCTGCACTTTGACGCGATTAAACCTCGCCCTCGCTGCAGCGGTGGTATTCACTCTCTCATCGTGGCGGAAAAAATCCACAACGCTCTGCCAGATCTCCGAGTTGAATCGAGTGTTGTCGCCAAAGTAGATGTCTTCGCGCGATAAGCTGGCGTCGTGCTCGATGAGTTCGTCGTGCTTGGATAGGTCGTCGAGGTCGAAGGAGAGCTTGAGAAGGCTGTCGGAGGCGAGCAGGCCGACTGTGCCGACGGGGATGGTTAGGTCGTTGCCGACGTTGAGGCCTTGAGATATTCCCTTTATCAGGATCGGGATGGTCATGCCTCGCCCGTTGCGCGGGAGTATGCCGTGGTTTGCGAGACTGTTTAAGGCGGGACAGGGCCCGCGACCTGTAGTAAGAAAAATGTTTCGTTAGAACAGGTGGGCCCAGGTTCATGAAGTTTTTTGTTTTGTAAGTGTTTTTTTCGCCTTACTATCACCTGGTCCCGGTGGATGCCATTGTGTAAAGTCGGCCTCGGCGCACACTTTCCCAAGGATTCCAACAAATATAGTAATTAATACTGTGAATGCGTGCAACAGTTCCATGTTGGACAGCTTGTGATTTTTTTAAAACCGCAGTGCTATTCTGTAATAGCTTTGGAGAAATCTAGAGCAAGAAATCGCCTAGACAGAGAGCGGAAAACTCAGGGGCTCATCGCGGGCCTTTGGAGATGGACCATATATCACTTCGTCCATAACCTTCTTCTCCTGCAAGATGCCTGACCTCAGACAGCCGCCGCCGTCCATCCACAACTTCCCTCCCTCATAATTTGGAATTGCTCAATTATTCGTCACCGGTGATCAACATGCATCACCAGGCTCGGTTGAAATGCTTTCAATTGGCAGTGTAGCCATTGGTTGAATCTGTTCTATACACACTATGATAGGCTGTGTGTGTAATTGTGAATCTGTGATTTGAGGGCGCTCCGGAGGAGAGATCTACAGGACTTATCAATAAGGTACGTTGTATGTGTCCACTGTCAACAAGCTAATTCCACAGATCGACTTGTCTGCATAAGTTCGTAACGCCACAAATTTATTTTGCAGTTTCTTTCTTTTTTTCACTTTTCGACTGTGCATCACAGCCCGCATATTCTTTTCTTTTTTACATATGTACAGTTCCCCCATGTGACAACTTGCCATGGGCGTAGATAAGAAAAAAGCTGCATGCCCACTGCCCAGTGAAAATAGATCATGCCATCAGTCTTTTTTACTCCCAGCTCGACAGATAGCTATTACCTAGTTCCTATCACGTTCTCAAGTAACTTTTCTGCAAGCCGCACCCATTGGGAATCGCGCGGACTTAGATCGTCCCATGTTCATTCTGACTTCAGAGTGAAGCCTTGGGTATCCTTGGGCGGAATGTTTAACTGGAGTATACTCCGTACTCCGTATAGAGTATAATAATCCCACTCACACATCCTGTGATGAGCCCCAAAACCAATCAATCCCTCCCATGCCGTCGGGGATTCAGCAAATTTCTGCAAGCTAGGGATAACAGCAGTTCACTCCGGATGGATATGTATGTGCATGTATATACGAGGACGGAGCATGACTACCCACAAATTTTTAATAAGATCATGTGAAATACGTGAAGAAAGATAAGTAAACCAAGGGAAGGCTTGACACCCCCGCTCAGCTTAAATTCAATTAAAAAGAGTAAAAAAAAGAGTTAAAGTAAATATGCTTCCACCCCCCTCAATACGCCGTTAAAAAAAAAGAGAAGAAAGAAAAGGACCGCGGGCCAAGCACGCAGAAATAATAAATTTTGGCTCAAGTAAAGAGATAACCTCCTCCCGCTATATATGCAATAGAAGAGCAAAGAAAAGAAAAGGGGAAAAAGATATATAATGTAGTTGACTACAGAGCAGACAAAGTTAGAAGAGAAGTGGAGAGAAGAAATTATGTACCAGCACTCAAAACTCCATGAAGAAAAGAAGAGCACGTTGCATGCTTGCAACAACGTGTAGGTAACCACCCCGATTTTCATGGGTGTATATGTACGGTGTTTCCCGCCTCCAATCAAGACCTTAATCCAACAATCGAAACGAGATTGGACTTTTTCTCGTAGACAGGTTGTTGTGAAGCGCGCCGATTGAAGAAGAAGAAAGTAATCAAACGAGACCTGCGTGACTTGGCGTGTAAAGGATAATTCGGGACAACCAGACCAGAGAAGACAGACACGGTTTCAAAAAAAAAAAAAAGCAAGCGTTCGAACTCGACTCGACTCGGGATCGTAAGAAACTCCGCGTGCGCCCCAAATGTTGAATATAACGTTCCATAACCCAGCCCATCGTCTTAACTGATAAGAGAGGTTTGATGGACTCCATATTAAAAAGTAGTATGTATCTTGTGCGTATCCCAGACCCCAGTAATGTATTATTATTCCCTCTTTATCCGCCGTCCCAAATTTGTTGTTGTTGTTTTTATCTTTCGAACTCCAAAGGAGAAACCCCCGCAAGCTCAACCTGCAGTGTGAGCAAATCGACTCTTCCTTCGGGCCTTGAGACGGTGTTCAGTATCCATAAGGCGATTCTGCACCCACATGCGCAGGTACTGGTCGCCCTTGATATCTTCAGAATTCAGCAATTCGATCAATGCGAGCTTGACTTGCTGGTCTGCATCTGCTGACTTCCTATCATCGCCGTCTCTGTCCCAGAATATAGATGTCGGAGTGGTCGCGTCGGTTGGGGTGTTTGAGGAGACAGACGAGACGGGCGTAGGAGGCGTGGAGGATATGCGGACGAGAGGAGGCGGGTACGAGAGGGCACGCGTGGGAGAGGCGTAGCGGCTGGAAGGCTGGGTTATGGGGTGATGCTGGTGGGTTGTGAGCGCTTTAAGCTCCTTTGTCGCAGCTAGCATTATGGCGGTTGTTGTTTCTGACATCTGTAGCTCTTTTGTGTGTTTCGTAACGAAAGGAGGATTGATTGAGGTTTGTGTTGGTTAGAAGGTTGGATTGGGCGGGTGGGCTTTCCCAAAGGGTAGTTTAAGCTTGATTGCTCGTTCAACGAGGATTTCTTTGTGGGTGATGGATTCCTGCGAGTGCATGGATTGCAGAATTATATTTCGAGCGGTCTGAAGCGGACGATGGATGGGTAGGGAGGGAGGAAAATAGGAGTCGGAGTAAAGGAGAGTTGATGCCAACGCAGGACAGGAGTCAAACCAGCGGTTGCGCGACAGAACAAGCAATTAAAATGGATAATTGAAGAGACGTTTCGAAGAATGCTGCTGATATATAGCGAAAGCAGACGTCCGACGAACCAACAGCAGACTGGACCCCCTTTTTAACAATTCCTTTTTGTTTAATTGCGGAGGATGGTTTGAGTATTAATAGAAGGGCCAGAGTGGATTCTCCGTCGTTCAGGGGAGACTCTGCTAGCTATATATTTATTATTAGTGATGTAATGGGGCCTTGAGGCCTTGGCACTCCGTTACTGCAATCCCTGAAACAGCCATGCATGCACGTATAATATATCGCCCCTCCACTGTGGCTATATTCCGACTATCTATCATTCGAGAATAATACGGAGTACGGCATCAAGAGACCGAGCAGAAAGGCTATCAAACGGTCTGGATTGGCCGCATCTTTTTTTTATATTTTATTTTCTTGGCTTATCTTTGTCACTGACATGCAGCAGCTACTGAGAGAGGACAAGACGAAGTGCGAAACCACCGGGGTTTATTCGAGAGTTACCACAAGAGGCAAATCGGCTGGCGTCGTCTACGGTTTTTCGGTGGAGTCTGGCAGCTCTGGGTCTGCAAACCCTATCACCAACTGCCTAGATTGATACTCTCTTTTTCGCGACATTCCCTAGCAATTATCACTAATACGAACACAATTCCTTGCCCTTGGTGTCGACCATGATTAAAGCCCATGTCTTTCGTCTTACCTTGATATCGGGACTGGCCGCAGATACTAGGCAGTGAAGGTGCAACCGATGTACCCTTGCTTCTTTGTCCAGAAACAAACCTTGAGAAACCGCTCTCCACACCAGAAGGGTTCTAGACTCTACTACGATCACGCCAGGGATGCAGCAACCAGGCTAAAATAGTGGTGGCTTCTCTGCCAAGGTTGCGCGGCAATCATGGGCCCAGGCGAATCAACAGCGGGGAAAAGTCTCAATTCCTTTCTTTTTCCGAGAAAGCATGCTATGGCGGGGTACACTATAAACTTTAGGGGCATAGCCATTGTTTCTCGAGTTCTCGAACTGTATACCGATGGTAGGAAGAGAGAGCTTCTGCGAACAATGGTCTCTCATGGAAATGAGCACGTTCCTTGTCCCGATACTTTGTGAGAGATGATGGCAAGCACGATGACGGCAATAATTGCGGGCAATATGTGGGCCATGTGGATACGAGACAGAAACCTGCATACTCAAGGAGGGATCCCTGGCTCATACATATTGCCATCTCGCCATGGGGCCACATTTTCTACCAGATGCACGTCCCTCGAGTGCTGTCATTCTCCCGTCAAGACTCCGCCGAAAAACAAGCTCATTATTGTATGTGGATACTTTCTGGCGACACTTAGTCCATAGTTCCTCTGTCTATCTGGCTTGATACCCACTCTTAGCGAGCTGTTTCCATTGAGCATGGAGATGCCGAGCAACGCGCAACAAACAAGTGGGATGAATCAATGATGTATTCATCCAAGCCTACTGAGAGAGTTTGCCCCACCATCGCTGTTCTGATAAGGAAAATCCAACCCCTCATCTTCAGAAAATCCCTACAGGTTAATTCGGTCGCAAATGGCGCGACCAGGTTCAAGATGGGACAATACTCCCTGTCCTCAGAACCCCGCCAATGCATCTTCAGGCTTTGCTTTATCGTTCTCTGGGTTGAGCTATCGTCTTTGGCTCTCTTATCTCTCGCCACGGTTGGTGCCCCGCAAACAACGTGTGTGCGTTGTACGCTCTGCGCGCATCTCCTCGCGGACTCTGAGTTTGGTTAATGGCCTATGGGAGAGTGCAGTTACTGCCAGCTTCCTAGACCCATGGCACCGGGTCTGTCAAAAACCTGTTTGAGAAACCCTAATTTTCTCATGTTTGATCGGCGAGTTTAGTTGCCAGCCCCAAGACGTCAGCGAGCCGAGTCCCTGTTTTTATCCTATATCATATCTAGAAGTCACTAAAGCCGATCTTTCCGGGTCTGACGCCGAGAGTAGCGTCGTGAACAATTGCATCAGGCCTGGTATTTTACAATGGTTGGCATCACTTGTATCCAGGAAGAGAATTACCCCCGAGTTTTATCAATCAATAATGGGGTCGACAGTGTGGGAGCATCTTGTATCCCATCTCGTGTACCTGCGTTTTTACACCGGGCTTTCCCGTTTCCCGCGGGGTGCACTTGTAAATTGAGAGGCTGCTGAAAGAGGAATGGGTACGATTTGGAGGGTGTGTACTACCCCAGAGCCCAATTTGTCTGGGAGTTCACTCCTATTTTCCACCATATTATCTTTGCAAGGTAACACTTTCCCATCCGTAGAGCTAGATTCATTTTTGAACCCCCAAGAGATAACCATCATACACAAACCGGCTAATGCTGCCGGGGGACGTTTACGCGTCCCCATTCAGAAAGAGCCTAGACCCATAAGCAACTCTTATTTCCCCACGAAACTTTAACTTATGTCTCTTATCGTTCATCTTTTGAATTCCCCCGCAATTTTTCTGACCAATCAGTGAAACTCCATATTCTTACACCTGGGTGCTTGGGAACCCCGAGAGGGAAAAAAACATGCAGATTTGTTTGCGGGGAAATGGGGTGTGTGTGCAGTGGAAGAGCTTCCGATTGAAGCATCTCCTACATCCTACTAATGCCTTCCCTTTCCAACTTTACCACATAGCCCTTCAATATATGCTAACAAGCCGGACATAGTTCGCTCTATTCTTGAACGGAGTTTGTGATATCATCAGTACCTTACATCTCCTATTGGTGGGCCCCTTCGGAAAAGTTCTCCTTTCCCGACTTCCCGAAAGAAGCATGTTGGTTCTAGTTATCTCCTTGGTGCAGATTGTGCTGGACTAGACAAGATGAAGCTCATCGGAGGGTCTAGAGGCCCCAAACGTTCTTGTTTTCCCGGGAGAAGACTCCTCCCGCCGAATTTCGGCGGAAAACATAAGAGAGTCTGGCGAGACATATAGACACATTCTTGGATGGCCATTTTCAACAAAGCAGCTCGCCTTGACTCAACTTATCTCTCTGTCTTCTGCTAGTTGTCTGGTGGCGGTGGCGGTGGTGGCATGTCGTACCAGAAACCCATGCATAGAGGCCTGATGTGATCTTAAGAAAAACCTATATATGTCAGATTGGTCGCGAGTGGGGCCTAGAAGCACGCAATATTTAGCATCTCAAGGGCATGGCCTTTGTGCGACACGATAGACTTTGGCTGCTAGATTGCCGTTTCGCGGTATGTCACCATGCGCGAACGTTGGAGGAAAGGGTAAGTGAGTGTTGTTGTGCGACGTATCTTACCCCGTTCAACGGGGTGCTAATGCAATGAGGGTTAAGGACATGGCCTAGGTGGATGTAAGCAAGCAAGCAAGATTTATTTGCGAGATAATGGAAGGTGAAACACGTTGTTGCACTACCTTTTCTTATTGCTTCTATGCTTGAGAGACTCATAGCTAATGCCAGGGGGAGGGGCAGGCAACTCGACTGGGGCTAAAGCAGTGGTTTTCAGCCCTGTGAAATCCCCTTTTTCTACCTAATAGAAATGTCCTTTAAGTATTGAACAGAAACCCAGACGTTGTACTATGTCCCTTGCAAAGTTCATCAACCCCCCCCCACCACCACCCTTAGATTTCGCATTATAGATCAAAATACTGCAGGACCACATAATCTCCAACTCGTACTTCACAAACCCCCCGCAAATCAGCCGGCTAAGCCATTCCATTCGAGAAACAGGCGACGACGTGATTAAAGAAAAGTTGAGTAATCTAAATACGCGCGTCAGACCCACGATGATCATGGAGGGTTCTAGTGAATGGTGAAGTGGAGAGTTTGATGTTATTCTTGGTGTAGAGGTGGAGTGTTGGGGAGCGGGGTCGAATGAAGCGGGTCTAGATAAAGCGGGGGGGGGAGGGATATCTTGAAGGTTAGGGGTTCGTGACGTATATATGCCAACAAAAGTGAAAAACTGACGGGATGTACGGAGTACAGAGCACTGATGGCTCATCAACTGTTATTAGAGTGTGTTAGTGCTGTCGGAAGAGACATATATCAAAATGCCGTACGAGTATACGCTTCTCACACCAAAGTATGCCTTCCACAGTCTCCTAAAACCATAGTGCATCTACAACGGCATAGCCTCTCCATTTCGTGGCTGATATTTTCCACAAGTCTGCAGTTTCTTCCATATATATTTACTGTCGCAATGCATTTCTGATATACGGTTGGACTATGTAAAATATTTGTCGAACGCCTCTTCTAACCACATATGTTCATATCACTAGAATATAGTATTGCTCTCACTATATGCTCTTTAACATTTGGTAAAACGCACTCGACACATTATCCTCAGCCCCGCACAGGCGCCTTCGAATCATGATAGTTATGCAGCTTCAACAACTTCTTCGCATTCTCTCTCCCAATCTTGACTTTATCCGTCAAATTAATCTCCGCCTTATCATACCACTGACACGCATCATCATACGTCTCATACGGGAAATCCACCGAGAAAAGAATCCGATCCGCTCCCACCTGCCCAATACAGTACTGCAGTGTCGCGGTAGAAAAGTGTCCCGAGGTCGTGATCCAGATATTCTCGCGGAAATACTCGTGAATGGTCTTTTTGCACGTTTTGCTCAGTCCTAGCGGCTTCTCGATGTCTTCTAGCCAGTGATTGATCCTCCAGAGGTCAAAGGGGATGTGTTCGCCAAAGTGGCCGAATACGAGCTGTAGCTTGGGGAAACGGTCGAGGACACCGTTCGTGATAAGACCCATCATGTGAATGCTTACATCGTTGGCAAAGGAGAGCGGTGGGCCGATGAGATACTTTCGCTGCTTATACTGCATGTCGTAAAGTACGCCTTGGGGTGCTGCGGGGTGGATGTAAATAGGAACATCAAGCTCCTGCACCACAGACCAGAAAACATCATACTCAGGCTGATCATATAGCAGAATCGTTTCCTTGCCATCCGGTGTGTACGCCAGCTGCCAATTGTTCAGCAACGCGCCGTGAAATCCATAATCTTTCACACATCGACGTAGCTCCTCCGTCGCTTGCTTCGGGTTATGCATCGACAACGTCGCAAACGCCCCCATCTTATGACGTCGGTCTTTGATCTGTCCCGCGATCCAGTCGTTCACAGTTGTCGCCATCTTCTCCGCTTTAGCTGGGTCGCGCTCTCCCTGTACCCCGGGCACTGTGTGGGAGCAAATAGTGTACCCAACGCCATTATCGTCGGCATATTTCCGCCGTCGGGACATATCTGTGACATCTTGTTCGTAGTCGTTCATGCGGTCCGGGCGGATGTAATGGGAGGCAGTCACATCCCTGGTCGCCGCGGCGATCTCAGGGGTATTGAACGCCTCTTCGAGGGTAACTTTTCCACGCATCTTTGTCAGTTAGCAAACTGAGGAGGTTTTGCTGAAGATGAATGCTTCACAGAGCGGCTTAGTTTAGCGAAATCGCTTCCTCTTTTATATGATATGCCTGAGTAGCTCTGCTTTCATCTCTGAAGAGGAATGACATCCGTTTCGGGAGCATGGGAACTACAGGATTCGCTCGAAACGACCGTTATGCATTGGAAACCAGTTGCTCCCGGCTCGACACGGCAACCGCCATGAGGTCATCCGAGGGGTTTTTGGGACATTGTTGACCCTTTTCCACGCACGTTTGAGCGATGTGGTAAACGGATTAAGTTTCACTCTTCCACGGGTGGGGTGGGACTCCCCCAGAGGAACGGAAGCCGCTCAACGATTTCACATCGTGAGGGCTTGAACATTAGAGTGATGAACGTTGATCAAGCGAGCTCATAGGAGTCATCTTAAATAATTAGTTAAATCACATGAATTTAATGGTATTTATGCATCCCGAGACCAGGAAGCTGGTGGCATGAGCTTCACCATGCGTGAGTGTGTATTTATGGCTGGGCTTACCAGATGTATCCAAAGCAGCAGTCAACTCAAGATGTCCCAACCCCTCGTCCAAGAAGAAGATCCCAACGGAACTATACGTCACAAAGTCAGTTCGACCCCAGATCTCCTGGTGTCACTATCCCCCCTAATCCGCATTGTAGTATTTGGCAATCCAGACAATTAACTAGTATGTACATTCAAAACCTGCTCAAGCCAAAAGACACACCCGAAGACAACGATGGAGCAAACCCCCGAATCTGGGCCGCTAGTTTGGGAATATATTTGCCTTTGGGTGAGGGTTATACCACAGCAACAGAGATCAAGATTGTGAGTAATTGGCTAGCCAGATCCGTTTCTACGGGATGTGGTTTTTTTTTTTTTTGGACTATGTTTCGGGAGTCGATGGCGACTCATGAGTGCGAGCTTTTTGTAATTGAGAGCAATGCACTGGAACTCGAGGAGGAGCGTGGTGTTTGGCAAGAAGGCCATGCACAGTTGAACGAATACCTGGAGAATCTTGCAAAGGGCCATGGTAGACGTGTGTTTGGTGCGATTGCGGTTGGAAAGACCGTGCGGTTCTATGAGTGGGATAGCGGCGCGGAAGAGATTCAGAATCTGGCTGAAATTGACGAGTGCTTTTATCTCGATGGCCAGTGCCAAACCGTGGGTAGGTATCTGAAATTTTGCTTCGACCACTATTGGAAGGGTGTGTCTTGAGACTTATTCGTGACGCAGACAGAAGTAGGGACAAAATTCAATCTTTGAAATGTTGGATGCGTATGGTTGAAAGCATGCCCTATGAAATGTTGAGTTTATCCAAATCATCATCCGCCAACTTAATCTCGATGGCCATTAGCCACGAAGACCAACTCAGGCATATGAGAGACCAAGCCGAAGCGACGAATAACAAGCTCATATCTCCTCAGAAACCACACCAAGGCTCTCCATACGTATACGCACTCCTTGGACAAAACACCCGTATAAACCGGTGATAATGCCTGATGGGGCGACCGTCACATGAGTACTCGGGGTACTACCCTCGACGCCGCAGCATGGGAATTTGATAGACCGGTCTCGATTGGTATGGATCTAGCACGAATTAGGACTCAAACGTGGAAAAGACGAGTCATCGTCGAGGGTTGATATCCCTTACCTCAAAGCTCCAGAGACCGTATGGATACTTGCGGTATATTTGGACGGCTTGAATTACCTCACCGCCAGGCCCATCAATTTGGAAATCTATTTTGCGGACCCCGAGTTCAGAGCGGCCCAAGGCATGGACGGTTTGGCCATCGATCTCCATATTATAGGTGAAGTCTATACCGTAAAGAGATGTGTCCCGTCCACACCAGACAGAAATCCGGGCAAGGTTCTTCAGGTATATGCCGTTTGGCCCACCGAACAAGAAGAATGAGAGGGGCCGGTATTTAAAGAGATCCCTCCGCGGCTCTTTGAAGAAGCGCTCATTTAGAGAGAGTGCATTGTCCGGGATGCTTGGAGTCCAATGAGCAATATCCCTTAGGGGCAGAAGTTGCTCTCGTCGTAGCGATTCTGGGACGTGTGCAATACTGTCCATTGTCCCAAAGTACACCATTTTCAGGCCCTGTGTAGTTGCTGTTAGCCTGCGTGAGTACATAATGGTGAATTGGAACCAAACTTACGTCAAAGCCAGCAGCGAGCGTTAGTGGGCCCGAAAGTCTTGTCACCAGACGCATTACTGGTATATTCTTTATGATTGCCAAGCCATCTAATTTTATCCTGTGCAGCCTTTGGTATGAAGGATATTGCGCGATATCCTTTTGGGTCGGCGGCCAAGTAGAGACCATTTATGGTTCCTTTTCTGTCGCCAAAGTCACCAGGTAAAGGAAATTCACTCCCCGGAATTATGTAGCCAAGGGATGTGTTCCCCCCACTACACTGTTGGAAAGGAATGCCCGAGATATATTTGATGCCGTTCCAATTGACAAACGAAACATAAATATTAGCAATCTGGCCGGTGAGGTGCACATTTCGATACCATAGCATCCGGCTCCCTCCCCAAAAGAAATAACGATCGTAGTTTATTTCTGTATGGGTGAATGTCCCTGCAGAAAAATTGTCGAGTTCATCCGGTCCAAGTAACATTGGAGAAGGACGTCCCTGGCGTTGTGAAGTGGAAAAGGACACCATAGTGCCCTTGATCTGGGTCAGGATATTCCAAACCCGACGCCGATTCTTAAAAGCCATAGTGTATTTCAGCTCCTTAACTTTCAGGTAAGTCGATTTCCAGCCACATCTACGGAAGCGAGCGTTTCGAGCCTCGAAAATTGAATAAAATTCTAACCCTCGCTGGAAACGAGAAGTCCAAAAGCATTCAGGCAGTGTTAGAGAAGCAAAGACGGGCGAAGCTAGTTTGAGATTACACACATCCTTTGAGGGCAGAATGAGTAGTATCTCTAGTAATAGCTCGAGTGACAGTGATGAAAAAGGATCCTTAGAGCCAACCATATTGTTGAATGAGACAGTTGCCACGGGGATCCCCACCGTATCTGTGTCAAAACTTTCTTGAATGATGGTACTGAGTCTTGGTATCGTAAATGGGTCTGCTTTTCGTATGAGATTATCTGAATCTAGAGCAAGAATTTCGGATTGACGGAATTCCTTTCCTGGAAAATAGTTGGGAAAACTAAGTATGTTCTGGAATGATCTATCGTAGCTACGACTCCAACTCGTTCTGTTAAAATCTGAGGGGAATGAAAGACAAAGGTGAACGAAGCGCTGGATATCAAGGCACTCAGGACGAAACATGGCTTCAAGCAAATCCCAGCAGGCAGCATGGCAAGAGTACCCCTAAGCCCGATCTAGTGTAAAGGTGTCGGGCGGTTTTTGAAAATGGTCTTATTTTCATCGACTCTGATGAGGGAGGCGCGATTACATCCGGGGTCGTCGTAACGCAGGTTTCGGTCTCTAGGTACTTCCGCGCTGGCCGTGGTGCGCCTGCCCACCCCCGAAAGCTTTGCATCGCTCCAGTCACTTTTCTTAGAGTACACTGTAGCACGATAGTTAGCCTTTTTCATACTTTTGAGGGCATAATCTTGCAACGAACCGGCGCGAAACTCGCTCAGCCAACGACCTCCGTCAAGACAGATTCCCGCTCCACATAAACTACAACACGGGCAAGATCCACACATGGTATCGTTCAAAATAGTGGTGTTCTTTGATAAGAGTGCTGTTGGTCGTATCACTCAAAGAATGAGTACACAGTAGTATTATGATGCATTGCTGCTGGAACTGTGTGGCATTGGGAGACGAAAAGCGCAAGCAATCCCGGCCTTAAATAGTCCCAGATTGCAGACAGGCACCCGCTGCTTACAGCTAAAACCACGGGCATCATGTGCTTGCATCCGTGGTTTTTGTAGGTCGACAGCATCATCGACTACGATGTGAACGGGTAGGTTAACCCTTAGGGCCTCATTTAACTCAAAATTACCAGGTCCTATGCAGGTATACTGCACAAAGTAACCAGATTGTCAATTTTTGACCCAAGAATGACACTCTCAGGGACTGCATAATGTCATTGATTGGTCTGAGTGGCCCAGGCACGCAACATTGGATGGGGGCGCATTCCTGGTAACTTTTCTGGCGCTGGCAAGTTAATGACGTTGTGGAGACTCAAGAGTTGGATAGACTATCAGCACTGCTGGTCCATATAGTACGCCGTTTTAAACCATCGGCGGCAGAAATCTCACCGCCTAACCATCGCCAATTTTTTTTGGAAGCGGAAGCCCAATTTACTTTTCAAGAAATAATTCTGCTAGCACTTTCTATTTCATTTATTCATTCCTTCGTCAGAAAGCAAGTCGTTTTAGGCTCGTCTCCTTAAATCTCCTCCTTTTTGTCCTTGTTTCATCCACGTCAACAATCCAGCGAGAAGCCCATAAGCCGCCAAGATGGTTCGAAAATTAAAGCATCACGAGAAGAAGTCAGTTCATGCCCCAATTTTCTTCTATATCCCGAGATACAGACCTGTTTCACAGAACCAAAAGAAAGAGCGTCAAATAAAGTCCATAAGTTAACATCCCCCCTCGTGGGCAGACTCCTCCGCAAAGTCGATCTCTACACCTATAAATCCGACGACAACCACCGCGAAGCCACCATTCGCGCCCGCTACCACCTCCAACACCCTCTCGACTACCAAAAATACAACCAACTCTGCGGCTCCCTACGACAACTCGCGCACAAACTCTCCACGCTAGACCCCGATTCCGACCCCCTGCGCAAGGATATAGAGTCGCAGCTTCTCGAGAAGCTATGGACGATGGGGATATTGAAGCAGAATCGCGAGCAGGGCGCCGGGTTGAGTAGGGTGGAGAAGGAAGTTACCGTTTCGGCGTTTGCGAGGAGGAGGTTGGGTGTTGTTATGGCGAGGAATGGGATGGTGGAGAATGTTCCGGCGGTTGGTTCCTTCCTCTCCCTGTTCTGACTTTTGCCCTCTCCATGGGGCGTTGGGAGGGCAGTTTTCGCTGATGGTGAAATGTGTTCTATTATAGGCTGTCAAATTCATCGAACAAGGCCACATTCGCGTGGGCACAGAGGTGATTACAGATCCTGCGTTCTTGGTCACAAGGAACTTGGAGGATTTCGTCACCTGGGTCGACTCGAGTAAGATCAAGCGAAATATCTTACAATATCGCGAGAAGCTGGACGATTTCGATTTGCTGTAAATTATGGGCTTGATTTTTTTTTTATGTGGCCTGGTTTTTTTTCATCGGCTGGTAGATTCCCTAGCGGGATCGTCGACCCGACTTTTGATACCCCCCCTTTAATATTTGTAGAGGTGGAAAAGAAGCAGGGAGTGGGCGGAAGCTGAAGGACTTTTTAGGGAGCGTTGCCTCGCTGCTCGCCTGGGAATCGCGCAGGTCCAGCATCAAACCGGATATCCCAATAGTGCCTTCTTCGGGTACACCATATGTGCGGGTTGTTCCGGTTCACGGAGGGCTTTCTCCATGAGCTTCCTTGCACACTATGATGAAGTACTATTCTTTTCTGGCATTTACTGGCGTTGGCGTTTCTGGAGGAGTCGCCTTTTTCCCCTGATTGGATGGGCCATTTTCATTCAGGCACATGTATCTCATCAATTAGCCTGGGAGAAGCACAAAAAAGTTTCAGGAGCTCATTAGAAGTATGAACTATATAAAGAGCACATTACTTGTGTTTTTCGTTGGGATATCCCGTCGGGGACTTGGGGTATAGATTACCGATGTGAGCCTTAGCCCGTGAGCCTCCAACCGATCTAGGCCCATGGTATGTTGTGCATCCCTGTTAAGCACAAACCCCTTAGCTACGGACTAGAGGGGAAATGCAATTTACATCCTAGAAAACCTAGTTTTATGTCTCATAAATAGCTCACAATCAACATCTAATCCTTTGGGATATCACTTTTGATTCCACGAAAGTAAAATATTCATTTCTATCATTCTCGAACGAACGCATAGAACTTCAGGTGGAAATAATCAATAGCTACATGAGAAAAGGGAAAAAAAGGCAACAGCGTTTGAGAAAAAGAAAACATAGTGCAAATGCTGATAAGATGGGTATATTCTGCAGGCGCAGGGGTTTCTTCGTAGGGTGGCAATGACATGCATGACAAGCATGACATGGGTCTAGATCCCGCAGTCCCTCAAAGGCGTAAAGACTCGTCTAGGAGACGCGAGAAGGATGTGTGAGAATGTAGGGATCGTGAGTGATGTATTGATCAATTTGTGTCGTGTTCGTAGGGTTCGTGAGGAATTTGTCATGATTCATCTTCCTCCTTCAGGGGGAATAACGATCGAATAAATGAGAAAAAAGAAAAAGAAAACGCCCCATAATGACAAAAACTCCGCCCCAGGGCAAGAACTAAGGGAGGGTATCATATGCAAAGCAATTAAAAAATAGCCGATAAATGCAAAGAAAAACAATTGCAGTGTGCTCGTAAATGTCAAGAACACCGCATGCAGACCACCAAAGGAAAAGAAATGAGGTGAGCCATTTCAACCCGTTGTCCTCCTCATGTTGAAAGCATGCCATGACTCTCGATCTTTCTTAATATTGCTCAACACCCCTATACTCTGCGTCCACTTCAACACCGATTTCGCAGCCAGGGAGTTGTCAATATGAGCAGCAACAGGCTTAGGTGCCTTGTCAACCTCCTCCTCGTCGTCAGGCACATCCATTCTAAACCTCCGCACGCTGCCTTCGTACATTTCTTTCCCACCTTTACCTTCTTCGAAGAATAGCATTCGGCGTTCTCTCGATTGGCACCATAGTGGGGCGAATCGACGCCAGAAACCGCGCACGCCACGACTAGAGCGGTCGATGGCTTTGTACTCGCGTCGTCTGGTTGAGGGGGATGTCCAGTCTATAACTGTGGCGGGGATGGGTTTGTATGTGTCTGAGTCGTCAGTGGAAGTTTGGTGAGCAGCGGCAGAGTCGTCGGGCCGAACTGGGTCCCAGTTGTGGTGGGTTTGAGGGGCTGGGCTGAGGCCATCTTCAACGCTAGTCGGGGACATTGGTGATTGAGCGGGGTTCAAGAGCGGAGATGAAGATGGGGTGGATGTTGTGATTGCATTGTTTATCCTCCCTCCCAAGGCGTAGGATGTTTGGGTTCGTAGTGAAGTTGAAAGGCTTGAACGCCTCTCTGATAGGACTAGTCGTTGGGTATTTGTGTTGCCTCCCTCTGATGCTACGTTACGCAAAGTGTTCTCAGTCCCTTTATCAGTAGACTCAAACAGTCGGCAGCTATCACGATGAAAAGACACCAAGTCTCTATCGACGCGTCGATGGGCAGTGAAGGGGTCGGTTTTGCGGTGGTTTAACGAGCCAATTTGAGTGTAAGCTCTGGTCAAGGTGCTCGGTTCCTTGGCTGTCTTAAGACGGGCTATCGATGACGATCGCGAGGTTATGCTTCGAGACCGAGATCGCTGGTTACTTGTCGAGCATGACGATGTCCGCGAACGGCTGGCTTTCGATTTCGAATCCTTCCTTCCATGCTTTCTCGCATTCGCGCCCGTCGCGGTGGGAGATGCAGGATCCGACGTAGCTTTGATCAAACGGCGAGCTTCTTCGGGATCTTCAACGCTGGTTTCGGAGAAAGTGGATAGTGGGCTCATGGTTCCTGGTTCTGTGGTTGACGGGGAAAAGCTCTGTTGCGGGCTACCTATTTCGCTGACCTCGATGGTCGTGTAAAAGGACTTGCGGTAGGTGCCAATAGATAGGCCGGGCGGCAGAGTATCTGAACCATCTGCAAGCTGCGAAGACAGTGAGATGTCGTAAACAGACTTGGTTGAGTCATTCTCCCCCAAGAGCGATGGAATGTAGAGAAATGGCGAGCTGACAGTGTCGTTGTGCATGTGTATGGGAGCCAGTTGATGCTTGCGAGCAGAGTCGTCGTTGACATGAGTGCATGTGATAGTTGCCGCCATGTCTGGTTAGTTCCTGTCCTTTGACAGGTTAATGACAAACTCAAATATCAAAGAAAAATAATAAAAAGCCTAATAAAAAATAAGGTCTGTTAGCATTTGTTATACAGATGTACTAGTTTGTTCTTGCACTGCTTGTTGAACAAGCGGGATGAACCTTCACATGTCAGAGACATACCCGATGATTGTGACCAGGGACCTGCAGATGTTTCAGGCTTTGAGTGAGAAATAAAGCATAAAGAGGATTCGTTGTACCCTTCGTGACTATGCCAGCAAAGTCGACAGGGAACCGCCGATAAATCAGGGTTTATTGGGTATCAAGACAAAAGCAAAGGTTCATGCAGCGGGGTTTAATGTCAAAAGAATATCCACCTCCTCGCTACGGTGCAAAGGCAAAAAGAATGCTGCCGGAAGGGAAGTAAGTGCCTGATGATATACTTGTAGCAATCAGGCGAAGAACAACCGAACCTCGATTGTACCACGGGGTGATCACAACACAACAGTGTGATCTCAGATCACGATGTTGCTCAAATGTGGCTGCACGAGCCTTGGAGGGGTAAAAGGCTTGGTTGGTCTTGTGATACAGCTTCAATAATAAGGGGAGAAGAGAGAGACATTATTGTGGAAGGGAAAAAGCAACGAAGACATTGTTCAAGAAGATGCGGTCTGCCTTCTCATATATCCCGTCATTTGTGCCGGCAAGCAGCAGAAAATAGAACTTGTTGAGCGATGCGAATTCTCTGCTGTTCCCACTTTTGATATGGAGCAAAAAGGCAGTAAGCGCGCAAACTTTGAGGGCCTTGCGTTATTTTAGGGCATTTCTGCTTCAAGAAGTGAGGCCCGCAATCGGTTGATTCGCAAAATGAGGCCTTTGCGCCTTTTTGGCCCCTCTCGAAGAGGTTTTGCTTGCCGCCCCTCCATGATGCTCGGCGAGTGTTAGCTGCTCATTCTAGCTCCACGTTCTGCATCTGCGACGATTTAGTTTGCTATGGGTTTCGACTAGATCCGCATGACATGGGTCCGGGAGCCAATAGTGGGCGCTTGAAATGCACATCGTTGGAGACTAAGGCGTCAGGAACATGCGACAATCTCCACGCAGAGAAACCCATGTTGTACGGCCCTTGGCACGCGTAGTGGGCGGTCTCTGCGTTCTGTTTGGCTCTCTCTACTCTTGGGCGTGGTCGAATCGCCAGTCAAGGGCACAGCTTTTGGGGCCAGCCTGAGTCTGACGTCTAGTCGGGTTGAAAATAGAGTGTCTCTGTCCAACCGCCGAGCTCAAAATAGCACAGCATCTTCATAACTTTTGTTTTTATCAGTGTTCGCTCTTTGCACTGGCTCTCCCTTCATGAGAAATCACATACAAAATCGGCATTTGGCCCAGCCCGTCTGAAAAGCGTACATAGTATCCATCTGTATTATGCAGGGACACCGCACGTTTGGGATAGTCGTAGCTTTAATTGAGCACTAGTCAGTCGTAAAATGAGCCACAAATGAGGGGGAACAAGAAGCATACTCTCCAAAGCATGGTAGAAAACACACACCGCCTCCTCCCAGTTTCAAGAAGCAAAGCCAAAGAGTGGATTTTCCAATGCACAATTTCCACCCAACATCAAGTAGAAAAGTTGATCTTCTTCGCTGATTTGCATTCGCACTTCCCGTCTCTCGTCCCCTTCTGCTCGGCCTCTTGAGTGAAACGCCCTCTTTCTGCTTCTCCTTGCCAGCCAATATCGTCGGCATTCAGAACTTGCGGTGACTTCACCGGTTCCTTTCTGTCGTGCCGTTCCCTGCGACATGGGTCCACCAGCAGGGCCAGCAGCGGGTCCATTGCAAATAGCGTGGCTTCCACCAGGTCTAGGCGCTTTCTAGGCTCGAGGTAAGGACCAGCGTCTTGCCACGAAGGACTGTTCACGCCGGGAGTGGTTCCGGTGGCTGATGATAGCCTGAAAGCATGCCTAGGTGGGTATCCCGTGTGTTGAATCCTTGAGCCACCCCGCAATGGCTCTCCACAATCTTATCGCACGGAGAGGGGCAAGCAGATTGTTGGGAAAATTTCAAAGCAAGAAAATCTAAAAATCATGATTGAGCAACTCCCACGAAAGACTCAGGCACTTGATGCCGCTACTCCTCGGGGTGTGGAACTCCGACTTGCTCCCACATCCAAAGTGCCTGTTGCGGGACCATGTTGGCGGTATTGCGCACTTCTTGACCGCTCTACCAACCTCGAATTATTGCTTTCGAGCACTCCAGCATTTGCTGTCTTTTGTGACATCCATGTCTGCAGATTTTGTGCCGTATCTCCCACACGTAGTATGTGCTCTATATGCATACATGCAGCTGATACGCATTCTATGGAGATCCCAATATACAAACTTTTGGCTGGCTCGAGATTATTCCTCATGATAATCTTTGCTCTCTGTTCCTAACACCCAATATCCAACGTGATATCACTACCCTTGGATTTTCTAGATTCATGTCTTATCTCTTTTTGTTGCTTCTTCTGTTCGCGTCATTAGGCTCATTTACAAGCTACGTCCAGGCAGTACGTTCGCCGTTTACTCTTCTTCCATCAGAAAAACAGCCAGCGGTCTGTCTGGCCATTGATATCCAGTCATAATATGGCAATGATACAGGGACTTGCTCGCTGTAACGTTCCGTGGCTGACGGCGAGCTCTCCTATGGAGAGGTATTGCCATATTCCTTTCCTGTAGAAAAAGGAATGCAAGTCCAGCTTAGACTCACTTAAGCGGAACTCAATCACGTCCAAGGATATCCTGCTCTCTTATAGATCTGGCTATAATCTCCCCGACGTCAATGAGATAATCATGCAACCCTGTCGAAGTCTCCGATATGCCGAGCATCGATCGAACGTCATCAAACTTTCCACTTGAAGCTTTCGCGCAAGGCCAGTCCTATGGGGAAAAGAACTGCGGACCAGATGTTTCTATGAAAATGTAGCCGACGTCAAAGGAGAAAGAGACTGCCTCTGCTCGAAAGTCGAGCACCTTTTGACCCTGTGCCAGTGGCGAGGAACTTGACGAAATTGCCCATGTCTTCCTGTCGCGGATCGATCGCAGTACCAGGTGGTCTTAGGGACGCCGTCTGAAGAAACATAAGTGCAGTGCGAACGAAAGAATTGGGGAGCCTGTTAAGTGGTTTAGGCAGATGACTGGACATTTGTCATCACCGGTTAGCTTATGCAGAGGGATTGAAAATATAAGGTCGAGGAGTTAGTTAATGCAGAGCTATTTTGGTGATCAGTCGACAACATGAACGATAGGCAGCTGCATTCAAAGCTCCTTGATGAGAGGAGGGTTGCAAAAAGTCAGCCCTACACACTAACAAGGATGCGATGAAGGATCGGGTCCCCACCATCTCCAGGAGCCCCTGGGCTCTGAAAAACCCCTCACTAAAATCTAGACTATCGATCTTGCTCGACAGAGATCAGCTCAAGATCACATCGTGCCTATGAACAGGAAGCGCTACATAGAATGTAGGTGGGATTGAATACCAAACTTGCCTTGGAAAATAGAGTGTGTTATGTTTACAGCAAGGCATTTCGTTGCCATGCCTGCGGGGTTGGTATAGCTTCACCACACTTTGCTACACACAGCCCCGCAATGTCAGTCTCCGATCTTTGTTTTTCTGCCATTGTTTTGATAGGACCTATGTAGGCCTTATCTCGTCACTTTCATGATGTGGCGTTTAACTTGGGGTGGCCCCTATGGTAGTGAAGTTAAGCTACTAGCTTAGCTATATTTAACCTCAGCTTATCCTTCTGCCACCCTAACAAATAGAATCTCACATATATCTAAGTCCAAGGAACTATCATTGCTTTCCAGTGTTTCGAAATGTCTCCAGAATACCGCAGGCAAAGCAGCAGCATCCGATTCTATTATTGGTTCTGCTTTGGTCCATCAAGTATGCTCTCTCGCATCGTATGTCCGTATTGTTTTGACCTTTGACCTACCATATTAATTGCTCCTTAACAGCGAATCTACATAATAATCTTGCTTTATCCTCTTAGCAGATTCTTATGCCTTCCCACAAAAAATATATACCAATACCCTCAACATATGCTGCACAATAAAAAAGAGCATGCAAACCTACTTCGATCACATATATACCCCTGACACACTCTCATGCTGCGATGGCGTGGGAGCGAGTAAGTTGTATGACGGTCCTCAAAAGTGTCGCGAGGATAGACGTCACGAGCAAGTGCATAATCAATATGATAGTAATTTATTCCCCTGATTAAACTGAGAAATGCCTCGAGCCTTGAGCATTGCAGGAGTTAGGGAGAAGGTTGGTTGGTAAGCTAGGTGTAGCCTAGACCTCTTCTAGTATCATAAGCGACAAAGCCTAAAGTTAATGTTAACTTATGACCTTCATCGTCTCTCAGGAGGGTAAAAACACACCTCCTTCCCCTGAAGGCTTCAAAGTTCAATTACAAGATATTAGGATGGAATGATGGAGACTTGGTAGGAAGATACGCAAAGAACTCAGTTAATTAAGTGGGGATCTTGAATAAATCTCTTTTGCTCACACATTTTGTGAGATCAGGAAGCTAAACAACCACTGGATCTCAATTTTACCTAGGGCATAATATTCCTTAAATTCATCTATTCATGTCATAAAAAGGTTGATACATAATGATCTTGGAAAGAAAGTGGCTGAAAGGGGGAACTGATAAGGATGTAAAGGGGGCATCATCACGGTGTAATAGTATCGGCGAAAATGTCCATTTTCATTTTTACCCGCTGCAGAAGAGCGGGAAAGAATCAACCCTTTTGAGCCCAGATATGATCTATATCGTAGCATATCATATCAATCTGACAGCCGCCAATTCCTTTATATACGCCTCATGCGCCGGGCTACACCTGGTAGGTGAACTCCGGATTCTCTTTATCCGTCAAGTCGAGAAACCTATATAGATAAACGCGATGTCAGAAAAGTTTGCAAAAAAGAAACACACACACAGCCCGCCTTCTTTTTTTTTTTTTTGGTGACATACTCTTGATTAGGCACCTTAAAATATCCAGGAGCGGCTCTTGCCTCTGCCTTTTTTTGATTCCGTCGCCGATAGTACCATCTCAAAAACCCCACGTCTACGAGGCATAGACTCCAACAAACGATGACGCAGATCTTGGGTAACACGTACTCTGGGGCGTATTGGGGTCGGAATACTTGGGGCCCTAGCAAACGTGTTGAGTTTAGCGAGAAAGAAAAAAAGAAAAAAACCATCCCTTGATGGCACATCTAGTGAGAAAATTACGTACCGATTATACTCCCAACACTCATCGAAATTATAAACAAAGCTGCAACCGTCGTCTTCTTCGTGGTTCCAGCAAAGTTCGTTCCCAGCATACCGATCATAATCATCAGAGGACCCACTGTCGAGCCGAGAGTGTAAAACCCCACGAGGCGGACAACTTTATAGGTGGGCGGCAGGGCGACTATCAATGTCATTCCGATAATGGCAATCGACTGCGGAATCATGCTGAGTAGTAGTCGTTCGCCGAAGCGGTCTCCCAAGACCCCCAGTACTAGCGTTCCGACTGCTAGTATCACACCGATCGGTGTCCCGACGAGAAAGCTCTTCTCAGGCGTGTATCCTAGGCTGACGAGCTGAGATACAACTAATCGTTAGAACTAAAAAGCCGGCTTTTTGCAGCAAAAATTCACTTGGGAAACTCACAATTTGGCTGTAGAAAATAGAAAGGCCGCCTAGCTCCTGTCAGCATAATTAAATAATATGGATTTCAGGGGAGAAGGGGGAAACAACACACCATTCGCAATAAAGGCAACACAAACATAAAGCGCGAATGCCCATGTGGTAAGGTCTGTCAAGGCCTCCTTGAACTGATACATCTTGAAATGCTTATTACCAATTCCTTGTTGGTTTACACGCACCCTCTCGACTGCGAGCGTGCGATCCTCCTTCTTCAGCCATCTTGCGTTTAGTTGACTGTCTGGGATTACCCACCAGAACCAGGCACCGAACGCCATTGTCAAGATTCCTGTGATGAGGGTGAGCGCTTTCCACGGTTCGATGGCGAGAGCGTTTTTTCTTTCGGCGATAAGGATGCCATATGCGAGAAAGTACCCATATATCTGGCCGACTCCTGCAAATGAGAACCAGATCGCGGTTCGTGTGGTTTGTTCATATTTCGTGTACCACTGCACCTTAAACATCAGAGAAGTTGTTCAGGGTTTTTCTTTTCCCTCCACTCAATCAAAAGCAGCGGGCATATAGAACCATGGTAGTAGCATACAGACCTGAGAAGTGATAAGCACGAATGCCGGCGTGACAGCTGACTCTAATGCTCCCAGCAAGAATCGATTCGCAGCAGCACCCGCGAAATCCTTAGTCCCTGCCAATGCTGCGGTGACCAAACCCCATAGCAGGATACAAGCGCCGGTGTATTTTGCTAGTGGGAGTCTTTGGAGGAGCAGAGTGCTGGGATACTCCCAGAGGAGAAACCCTTCCATTAGGAATGTTGTGAGCATATGGGTGGTGGTCTTGCGTAGCATCTATCACATTGCGCAACGGTTTCCATCCACTCACCGATATGGAATATACTTCCCAGCCACTGGAAGTTGTCCCCCTTGAGATTAAGGTCCTCTTGAACCCCCATGACACCCGCAAATGTTAAGACGGCCTCTATTCCGCACAAAATAGGAATGAGTTACCAAACATTGGGAGAGAAATCCGTATAATTAAGACAAAATCTTACTGTCAAGGTAGTTCAAACTATACACCATACACATCAGCGGCATCAGATGCCAGTCAATCCTCCTGAGAAGCCGTTTGTTGTCTGCTTCAGTGAGAACAATTGGCTGTCCGTCCAGTCCTTCAAATGCTTTCATTGCTTCGTCCGCATCGTGGGCGTGTTGGGATACTTGGTTCTCCGGCGGAACCTCTCGAGGGGGTTGGACCCGAGCTTCTCTCTTTTCCGCATCCTTGCTGACTCTTTCTTCAGAAGACGAAGCCGTGCCGGCGGCAGTGCTAGTATCGGTCATTTTTGCCCGGAGCACATGTATGAGTTTTCCGGACTTTGAGAATACATTTTACCCCCAGAACCAGCGTTACATATATATATGTACCCTTTGCCAGTTCTATTTGCCAGGGGAAGCCAGATATATCGTGTTTTCTTTTGGCCGTGCGACACCCGCGATGCTGAAAGCGCAGCCAAGCAAAATCATCAATGACCCAAAGAGCCACCCATGGTTATAAATATGCGCTGTCCCCCCCTCTCACACCTAGGTTCATATTCTGTCGTGCGTTTGTGTTGCAGTCTTTGTGAGAAGCGAAGGTGGAATTCAGCAGGACACCTCGGACCGTCCGGAATGTTTTTTCCCCCGTGCCCCCTTCCAAGAAGAAGTCATCGAGGTCTCTATATAAAGACCACCACAGGGCTATATCAAACACAGGGAGGGTAAGGTCCTGACGTGTTCGAACGGGATGCTTTCGCAAATCGCACATCGAGAAGGGTAGCATATTTCATATATGCTGTATCATCCAGACTTTTGCCGATGAAGGCTTTCTCTTCACGCTGAATAGTCATATCCGCGCCTGAAATCTTGACAACATTGCCGCCCCCGGTGTGTGTGTGTGTGTGTGCCTGAAATATCAAGTCCTCCCCAGTTGATTCGACATGGTGATGCGCAAATTTGCGAGAGGTGTAATGGGTTGGAAGAAGGAGAAGAACTCCTTTGTGCTTCCTTCTTTTCTGTACGACAGACGCCAGCCTTATGCCTGGGGGGGTTTTTTCCCCCTCATATTTTACCCTGGTTTTCAGCTAGAATGTGGTGCATGCATCTGTGCATGTCAGTTTGCTTGCACATGTTTCCAAATTTAGGATCTTCTCTTATGAAGAATGCACAACTCGGACATTATTAGTATCAGCCCTTGTCTGCTCCCTCCAGTATTTCCGCACAATCTGCTGGTGATTTCGGGGAATGTATTTTCAACAAGAAGAAAACAATGCAAGGTTCCTCCCCCCAAGTATGGAGTATGCTGCCCCATGTTGGAGGAGGATGGGGTTCGTTATGTGGTCGAGGCAACCAGCAATGAATGTCACACAGGGTGGCCTTGGGAGGGGGAACTGACAGACAAACAGTTTTAACAATAAAGAAAAAAATCCTTCCTTTTCCCGATCCAATCAGATGAAAAGGGCAAAACAGCCCTCTGAGAGACCCAAATCTACTCTATGCATCGAGAAAGAAGAAGGATCCCCCCTTAATTGGAAGGGGAAAAAATATTTCTCTAACACCCAGCATAAAAGTCCATAATACTCCTTCCTCGCTTTCCCCCCTGCTAACGCATAGTCTTTCCTCCCAAACAATAAAGAAAAATATAAGAATTACCCACGCATCTACCTAGTCATCCGCTCAACCTCTTTAAGCGCCGCTAACTCTAGCCAAATACGCCTTCCACCCAGCCTCCTGATAGCTCTTCGCAGCCTCCACCGGGTCCTCCGCCGCATAAATGCCACGACCGGCAATAATAAAATCCGCCCCCCTCCCAATCGCAGACTCAGGAGTCTGATACTGCTGACCCAATGCATCGCCCTTGGACGATAAATTCACCCCCGTAGTAAACACGACAAAGTCTTCATCCTCCGCACCAACACTTTCTCCCGTAGTGGTAACCTTACCCAAGGCCCTAGTGCTCACAAACCCGAGTACAAAACCTGGATGTCGGCGTGCAATCTCCACCGAAGCCTTGGTATACTCGCCCGTCGCCAATGATCCCTTGGATGTCATTTCAGCTAATATCAACAACCCCCTCTCCGCCCTGTTATACGGGAAATCGTCCTTCTCGACCGTCTGGGAGAGGGCGTCCACGATGCCCGGTCCAGCTAGGACGCTGCAGTTAACGATGTGCGCCCATTCCGATATCCGTAGTGTTCCGCCATGGTATTGTTTCTGCACCGTGCTACCAATGTCGATGAATTTGCGGTCTTCGAAGATTAGGAAGTTGTGTTTGCGAGAGAGGGTGGTGAGTTGGGAGATGGTGTCAGAGCTGAAGTCGGGGAGGATGTCGATGTGGGTTTTTAGAACGACGATGTAGGGTCCTAGGCCTGTTTAAAGGGTTGATTGTTTCACGTTAGCAAATAATAATCTTTTGTATATAGAAAGAATTGTAAAATAATTAACACCCCTTCGTGTGCCATCGCCGTCCTCCATCAACTCCCTACCTAAATGGAGGGGCAATGGCGGGGTAGAAAGAAGGAAAAGAAAAAAGCAAAACACGCAACTCAACTCAGTTCCCTCAGATTAGAAAAAAAACGAAAGTACATACGATCAGCTAGATCCACCAGTTCCTTCGTCGTAGTAACATCCGCAGAGACCACAATATTCGACTTCTTCTCCGTCGCGATCTGGAATAACTTCTTCGCAAGTGGGTTGGGATGTCGACTTGCGCGTTCCGTGTAGGGGAGCTTGGAATTGGAGGACATTGTTGGGCGACGGTTGAATGCGTTAGGTTATTAAAGAATGAGGGATATTGAGGGAGAGGAATTGAGCAATTGTCGTAACAGTGTTTGGAAACTACTATGGAGGATGTATGTTGAGGCTGCGGAAAAAGAAAGATCAGTAAACATGCGGGACGTGATTGGTTCACGGTGAGAAAGAAGCTTCCCTCGCGCTTATGGATTCTCCATGTCGTCATATGTCAACACTGTATCTGTGTGTTAATAAAGAAATAAGACTCGAAAGCTATTGAACTTGTTGATGACCTATCTAAGCACGCGGAAATGGGGTTTTAGAGAGATATCGCCCGGTCAATAATATTCTGGAGTCTGATATGTTTATAAACGCCTAGGTAACAGCAACAATTGAGCAATTTATCCTTACCTGCTAAGCTACCGCTCCTGGTGGCGGAGTGGTAAAGAAGAACAAGAGAAGAAACACCCTCCCCTGCCTAATCTGCATGATTACAAAAGGACCAGGGGGGATTCGCCCATGCAAATACACTGATAAAAAGATAGAACACCACATTTCAAGCTTTTCAACCCAAGAAATCCATGAACTTCCATATCAATACAAGCCAACAACCACATCCATTCCCATCTTTTCCTAAACCTTACAGCGCACACTTAACCATCGGCCACGCGACAGCTAGACCCAAAGCCCACAGCGCGCCCTGACACAACCAGAAGCCAGATCCAATGTACCTTCCAGCACCATTCGGTTTGCCCGAATACACATATCCGTACATGAAAAGGACGCGGGAGGCGACCCATCCCAAGCCGAGCAGTGTGGTGGCGGTGGGGAAGCGGAGACCGGCGACGAGCATGGTTCCGATGGTCTGGGGCATGTTTTCGAGGAAGTTGGCATGGGCGCGTTGGGCGCAGTTGAAGCGCTCGGCGGCGGGCTGTGTAGTAGTTGGATTAAACGTGTTAGTTTCGTGTGAATTGTGTATAGGATGTTGGTTTTGCCGCGGGGGGGGGGAGAGTTGCATACATTCGCCTTGCACTGCTCAACGGTTGCATAGGTGTGCGGATACGGCACCTGAGCAGGCTTGCGCTGCCCTGCGGTTACGCTCCCATGGATGAAGCTGAGGAGAGGGATTGCGCCGAGAGCTATGGCGAGGACATTGCTGTTTTCAATTGGAACGACCAAGTGGTCAGCTAGTTATCAAGGAGGAGCAGAGGCCCTTGAGATTCCATTATGCGTTTGCTTACCCGTAGTTCTCGGGAACGGTGAATGAAAAACCAGACATTGTTATGTATGCGTGTATGTGTGATATGAGGTTCAAGTACGGAGTAGATATGTGTCCTTTAACTTGATGTAACGTGTGTTCGCAAAAAATAACGAGAACTTAATGGACAAAAAAACCAAATCCAACTATTTAAGTACCTAGGTATCCAAAGCTTCTTTTATATTTCCCTTCTCCGCAATATATCCGGTCCAATATATCCTCCGCTTTCAAACTCCAGAAACATGAGACAGCATCCGACCAGCCAAGCGACCACGTTTGATCCCTGTTTTTCCTTCCCACTTCCCGGCGGCGGATCGAGTCCTTCCGTATCCCGAAGAATACATAGCGGAACATTAGCAGTGCCGAGCCATGGTTGAACAGGTTCAGCTTGTGAACTTGTTAGGGACGCAAATTATGATCGGAATTGCTAGGAATTGCTACAGGCATCGTGGGGAAAATTGCCAGGGGGCACAGTCATTAACCTAGTTGAGTATAGGCTCATATAACTACTTCCAATCAAGTCTAGTCCTCAATCTGGGGAGAAAAGATCACTGATGGACTACACAGTAAACTCGGAAACATAAAATCCTGGTGTGGACCTTTTTTCTAACCACGCCGAGCTGCATGCCCATGAAGTCGACGTAGACAATGGCAGCCTGAGACCTGGAGTTTGTCAGCAATTAGATATCCACGTCGATCACTAGAAGTTACGAAATAGATTTTCTCTCGTGTTTCATGTAGAACAAGAGAAGGGAAGAGAAGGGAAAAGTAGGAAAGAAAAAAAAGGCGGAGAAATAAACTGTGAAATATGCACAAGATGCCAACAAGTTGGCCATTGCTTGGCCAACCTCCTATTTTCACTCCTTTCCTGGCAGTCCTCTCTCTCTCTCTCTCTCTCCCCGTTAAACACTTCTGGCGAAGCATTATCTTATGTAGGTATCTTTGTGGAAGTGTATACTTAGACACATACACAACTCTCGAAGCCTCCCCATTACCGCCCATCTATTGAGTTTTATCCAGCATCCAGGACAGTGGTTCAATTACCCCCCTATCCATTTTCTTACTTACTAGGTCATTAACTGGAACTAAAGTCGGCTACTCCTAAAGCAGCGCTTTGACTGCTATTATACAACTCTCCATGGGGAGTAGTTCATGCATTTCTTTGAAGGAGGCACCCAATTTCTCCCATCTCAGATCTCCATCATCCAGCTTATCCATTCATCTGATAGCTCACAGATCTTCTTGGTTCAGCATGAAGGCGCCGAATATTGCCTGAAAGTGGTATGTCAAGACAACGACCCAGTAACAGCACTGTGCGATAATTTGACAAGTATATGGTGTGCAGTTCCATGTCAACGAAGACCCCGGATTCACCTCTAAAGGACGGGATCTCTGTCGTCACCGTTGTGAGATCGAGGCATACAAGCTCCTCTCTGCAGCCGGAATATGCAAACAGGGCTTCGTGCCTAGATTCTACGCGTTATTTCAAGACATTGATCCGCTTATCTTTACACCTCATCTCAATGTCTTCCTCCGCGATGCCCACCATCCCTGTGCCATATTGCTTGAATATCTTCCCGATGCACAGAGATTGACCTGTGCGAATTACACTCGTGATAGAATCCAAACGGTCATTTTGGGCATTCAAGCTGTACACCGCGCCCGTGTGGTGCACAATGACCCTTATCCAAAGAATGTGTTGATTGTTCCTAGCTCGCTAGCTGGTAACGGAGTCGATGATGACCGCGTTGTATGGATTGATTTCGATATTGCTATGAATTTTGGATCTGAGAAGTCTGGCTGGCGCTTAAAGTATGATGAAAGTGAGGAGATTGCGTTCGAGAAGCGGCTTGTGGAGGGATATGGGATGATGTTGGTGAGTTTTCTACTCTTTTCCTCTCTCCCCCCTTTTTCCTCCCTAAACTTGCTTTATTCCATTTTCGCCCCCATCGAATCATAATGCCACCTCGAGATGATTAATTTATATTATTTACATAACTCACATATAGTTCAGAAAGAGGACCAGCGAGAGGGTCTGCCTCCAAATACAAAATACTACTGATAGGACCAAAGCTGAGCCAGCCCCGCCACCTTCCTCGAAGAAGCAAACCCCGCACCCTAGGTTATTTCCCATCCCTAGACATCGATCTGACACGCAAAGCAAACACAGCCGGCTACTACCCCCGACTGTCTCCATGGCAACCTCCATCATTCGATCTCAATGACCTTAGGGATGCACACTGCCACCGTGACAGATACAGGTAAAATGTCACGAGCATTGTGGTATCCCAATTGACTACTGCACCATGGCAGCCACATCCGGGCACAATTTGCCCAACCCCCAACCCCCCAAAAAAGAAAAAGAAGACATTATCAAAGGTTAATAGGGGATGTGGAATATTATGCTTGGATGTAAATACACCACAATGAAACAGGCCACCTAGTAAAATGAGAGTGAGCTTCTAACAGTGTCAATAATAATAATAATAACAATAACAAATAATAATAATAAAACAGCCCTTTGAGTACATCTGCAAGTCCCCATCTCACAGACAGATCATATAAGAATCAAAAAAGCAGTTTGATTGAAGATATGTATGCCCAAGTGAGCACAATGTGACAAAGGAAAGGGGGGTTGTGTCGCAGCTTCTTCTTTCCCCCCCCCCCCCCCCGGGGATCCCTCAGTTAGGAAATTAGAGACATCTCCCATCACAATTAACCCCCTTGTTCTTCTATTCATCCCCCACCCCCCTTCTTTGTTTTTTCTTTGTTCTTTTATTTCTTCTCTGTTGCTCTGCATACATAGTGGTTTATGTGAGTTAGCAATGTTCGTTGCACCACATCTTTGTGTTGCCCGCCCCCCCCCAGATTCTAAGGTTGGCTTGCAAGTACGCAAAAAAACCCCGTACACGGTACAACGTCGGGGAATATAACAGCTAGGAACTATTGGAAGGAAATCTGGGGGGCATAATTAGAGACAAGCGGAGTCTCACTTTCTCAGATCTTCCGGGGGGGGGGGGATCTTGCTTTGGTGATTACGAGCAAGGTAGAAGGAAAAGAAGCGCTCCTGTAAAGTAAAAGAAAAGAAGAAAAAAAGAGAACAACAGCAAAGATAAGAGAAGAGATATCGGGATGGGGGAATTTTTCTTATGTATCTCCCCCCAAACTATGGAGAGAGGGGGAAACTGCATGTCTAATCTTCAATAAGAAAAAAGGGGCTTTACAAAATAGTACAATAATGAGCTCAATTAGGGCTGAGCTCTTCGTTACACTTATTTAGCCCAAGAGCCCTCGACGGGTATGATACGCTCATTGGCGCGGGGTTTGGAACAAGGCTGAACACGATCAAATAAGAACGTTGCTTCATATAAGAAACAGCGAATAGCCATTGATCTATTCTATCCTGAAATAATAATGACACCCCTGCCCAACGACTCTGTAGTAAAAAGCAAACAAAAAAAGCAAACGGACTTCCTCGAAAGCGAACGAAACTGAATAACTTATTATTCGCAACCTAACGTACGCCAAAAAGAAAACCTCATGTTCTACAAAAAAAGAAAAACCGAAAACCAAAACCAAAATCAAACCCAAAACTACGCCTGCGTCCTACTCACACTACCATACTTTGCCTGCCAGGCGAAAAAGTACAACAGTGCTCCCAACGGCTGTCCCACAAGGCAGAAACTAACCCAAAACACAGAGTTGCCAATAATCTTGCCCGCTTGGCCTTCCATCCTTTCCAGCGGCACTGTGGCTGCCATGAGGGGTAGTTGGAACAACATGCCTGCAAATGCAACGCCTACATATCGAAGAACAACGTATTAGATCGGGAAAGCTGGAGCTTAAAGACGGGGGAAAAAAAGGGGGATATTTTCATACCAATAACATTGTGAGTTGGTATCCCCACGAGTATCTCATGCAACACAGCAGAAAACAAAAAGACCATAAAACTTGCAGCAAACGGACTCCAACCCCTTCCAACCAACGGTGAGAAGATATGTCGCTTCATGAAGTGGTACACGGGTTTATTCCATGTGCGCCAGTACGCGCCCACGCTGGGACTATTCCACCAGTCAGTATAGAACACGCGGTCACCGAACCGCGTCACCTCGGCCAGCGCGTTCAAAAACGACTGGAACAACGCGAAGAAGCCCGCTAGCCAGATAATGAGCGAAATGGTCGATAGTTTCATGATTCTTTCTACGATGGAGGGCCATTCGAGAGTCGCGATCTTGTCGAGAGAATTTCGCAGAACTGGAACTGCATATTGCGCAGATGTTAGCCAGATGAAAACGCAAAGGCCGACCATCTCAGCAACCCGTTTGGCAACGAATGACCAGCGGATGCACGGGGTGCGAGGATAGACTGGTTGGTACACCAGCGTTGGGGCCAGCCAGAAGTATGCGAGGTTGTTGAAGGTGATATTATGCGGATATGGGCAAGCTTTGTAGATCTCAGGAAGCAACGCCGTGGGAGAGGGGCGCAGAACTGCATGACGAAGGTCGCGGTTGGTAAATGCATAGGAGCAAATCTTCAACCAAACGATGATGGCATGAACCTGGCAGAGCGTTCCAATTCCCGGATGATGGATATCGTAGTACACTACATACGTCGTCACCAGGAGGCATAGACTGGCATTGATCGTATGCGCAAGTGCCACGTAGCGCCAGGTCGAATGAAAGGTTGTGTGTTCCCGTATATCTTCAGCCTCGGAGTCGTCACGCTTCTTGCGCCCAATTGCCCCCTTTATTTGTTGAGCCGCGGCTAGTTCAATCACATATGCAACAAGCAGGTGACATGGCACGAGCGCGAACAGAATACCGCCCCGAATGATATCCCACCTTCGATAATCGTGGCACCGGATGCAGATGAGGACACCGTACTATATAGCACAACCAGTGTAAGAATCACAGTAGCTACAATTACGCAATTAAAGAGGGAACTAACCTTCATGAAATTCTCAACCACCAATCTTAAATTCATAAAAACTGAGAGCCCAATTAGCACTGTAACAAGGTCCTGAGTTAGCGAGAGTAAACGTACTCAATACTAGAACCATTAAATTCCTGAATCCGACAAAGCTAGGTGTAGTCTCGGACTCTCGACTCAGACAGGACTCCCGGGAAGCGGCGTGGTAGGCGGCAACATGTCGATATTTACTCCTCACTGGCTTTGGCGGAGTTTCTGGAAGCTTCACCACCTCCTCTTCCTCCTGCTGGTCCATCTCTGATTCTGGTGTAGGAATATCGGATGACTCCTCGACTGTTCCGTCCAGCGTGGGGGTATCGAGGCTCGTAGAAAGCGCAGTCTGTACAACGCTCGCCATAGTTGCAGACGAATCCAACTCCTCGCTCAACGCTAATGCAGATACGCAGATAAGAGGAACGAAGAACGACTGCTGTATATATAGGAATTTGAATTTCTTTGTAATGTAATAGAATAGAATAGAATAGCGAAAGACAAAACCACCTACGGGGAGAGGGGCGGGGGGCGGCGAATTCAAAGCGAGGAAAATGAGACCAGGCGCTGGGTAAGTATTGAAGACTAGAACAAGACAAGACAAGAGATTATTTAAGTCAAGAAGGAAAAAGACAACGGGAGAAAGGGCGTCGCCAACCCATGGACATAGCTAAGAATGGCTGCGGACAGCATGAGAAGGGAAGAATTGGTCATTACTCTTTGGTAAGTTAGAATGGGAGCTGGGAACCTGGATAGTCTTCGGGAATTCAAGGCGGCGGGCGGATAGCAATAAACTGCTGGCAGGGTTACAACTTACCAGTTGCAACTGGCGGAGGGGAAGGAAGTGCCAAGGTTCTGGGCTTCTAGAACTCTGTTTGCCGTGTTTGCATGTGGTTGCAGACACTAGGCCGGATGGGGATGCCTGCACTGGTGGAAGCTTCATCATAAGTTGTGAGCTACGACAACAAAAGATCTCCATTCACTGCACGCGGCCGAGCAGCAACTCGATATCTCGTCAAATACCGCCCTAAAACCATTATCTGTTAGGGGCTATCTTCGCGACCACAGAATACAGCTGAGGAGCCTTTTCTGTGTCGAATAATCCTGCCATTCTACCTCCCTTTTCATTTCCGAAATAACCTCAGGCTTCACACTCGCTGCTCTACCACGGAATGCGATGAACAACCTACCGCGCAGTTATTATTAGCTTAAAAAGGCTTTCCCCGACGGAAGAGAAACCCCATTTCCCACATTCCTGGCAACGTTGCAATAATGGCGTTTTTCGATGATGGCGGCGGCGCTGAGCCACAGTACATCCCGCGGTCAATGACACGGAGACCCAGTACGATTCTCTTTCTTTCCCCCATCTTACTTTTCCCCTTGTTTTTCTCAAAAGCATAGCTAACCGGATGGTCATTAAAAAATCAAAATAGGACCTGTTACAGATTATAGCTCGTCGATGGTCCAATGGATACGCACGCGGCAACCCAGGTACAAAGGTGGGCACAGGATAGAGCAGGAGAGGCCTAGCGCAAGCTATACCGTGGACGTATGTTGTTTCCCCCAGATATCCAAATAAACTCTACTTCTGGAAGAATGACCGAAAAAACTAAGCCTTTCCTCTGATTTTCTTTAGATGGTCCCCCCGCTCGCGGCAATCCACTCCCCCGCTGACACTATCCCCGTTCGACACTTACATCAATCGATTGGGAAATCGAAAAAGCCGATTACCGTCGTAAGATGGACGCCGGAAGGTCGACGGTTACTGACTGGAGGACATACTGGCGAGTTTATGTTGTGGAATGGCACTGCATTTAATTTTGAGACGGTGATGGATGTGGGTTGCCCCGTTCCCCATAGCACCTTGAGTTTACTGTACTAATTGGAACTGACAATGACTTTGTTGCAAACATATAGGCACATTACGATCAATACCAAGCGGGTGTTACTTCTGCAGCTTGGTCACACAGCCATGACTGGCTCATATCTGGGGGCCAAAAGGGAGATATAAAATACTGGCGGCCGAATTTTAACAATGTTGAAACCATAGACGATGCACATCATGACGCAGTTCGCGATCTCTCATGGTGTCCCACAGATACAAAATTTCTCTCTGCCTCTGACGACACGACTCTCAAGATCTTCGATTTCACGTCGCGGACATGCGAAATGGTTCTCACAGGGCATGGGTGGGATGCGAAATCATGCGATTGGCACCCGAGAAAGGGCCTGCTTGTTTCCGGGTCCAAGGACCATCAAGTCAAGTTCTGGGATCCAAGAACGGGACGCTGCTTGACCACTCTGCACAGTCACAAAAACACAGTTTCATGTGTGAGATTCTCTCGCGTGAACCACAACCTCCTGGCCACTTCGTCGCGAGATCAGACTGCTCGTGTCTTCGACCTCCGAATGATGCGAGATATCTGTATTCTTCGCGGCCATGAAAAGCCCATTTCATCCATGACATGGCATCCAGTACACAGCAACCTGATCTCGACAGGAAGCGAAGATGGGTCGCTCTACCACTACCTCCTCGACGAGCCTAACCTGCCACAAGGCCATGTCCCAACAGTCGCCCCCTATGACACCACCGATCCCGAAAATACCCCTGCGCAAGTGATTTTCCCCACTCATCGTATCCAATACGCCCACGGCGCCACGATTTGGTCGCTTGACTGGCACCCACTGGGCCACATATTGGCGTCCGGCTCCAAGGACAATTTCACTCGATTCTGGTCTAGGGCCAGGCCAGGCGAAACCGCCTATACGAAAGACAGATTCCACATCGGGGAGGAGGCCGCGGAGGCGCAAGGCACATGGAGTAGAGGCTTTGGCCGGCGACAGATGCGCGACGAAGAGGAACAGGAGATTCAAGATGAAGCTGACGGCCTCGTCGATCAACGGAAGCCAGAAGGAATGATTCCAGGTGTCGCAGCCATACCGACCAATGAAGACAACGCCATGCAGGGACTCATCCCCGGAATTGGTACTCTACAACCTCCTCCGGCCCCACCGCCTTCAGCATTTTCTGCATCGATGCCGCAAATGGATCCGTCCCGCTTGGCTGCGATACTCTCCGCCGGACCGTTGCCTCCTCCACCAGGGCCATATAATCAACAGAGGCCGGAGAGCCCGTTTCCCGGCATGCAGGGCGGCTATTCGACTCCTCCACACATGAACCCTCCGCATATGAACCCTCCACATATGAACCCTCCAAACATGAACTTTCCACCACCACCACCAGGGTTCCAAAAGCCGACATTTGAGCAGATGTTCGGACCGCAGGCCAATAGGCCACCCCCGGGTAGGACTTTCACCCCACCAGGCATTCCAGGACTGGGTGGCGGTCACCAGGGCGGACAATACTGAGCTATCTTTTTGTTTAATGATATCGGAACGTCTTAGGCGGCGAGCGAGGCGCAAGGGTAGGGGGAAACATCTGGTTTAAATATTAGATTGTGCATTTTCATGGGTGCTGGTCACAATGTGGTCTTTTTCTTTTTTGTAAACTTACGCATAACATCTTGCTTTTTTCTTTTTGGCATTTAAGCCATCTTTAGTCCATATAGACCGCCTTAGGCCAGTTGCGTTGAGCGTATGTGTTTTATCTGTAGTTTAAAATGGAATGGGCAATATCCTGCTGCGCGTGCAGCAGATCGTACTAAGTTTTGTTTTGCCATGTCCAGTGTCCGGTTTTTGAGCGAGATGCGCGAGGGGGCTAGAAGTATAGGGCGTAAAAATCTTATATGCGCACGTCGTACGGTTGGATAACAGCACACGCATGAGGCTAGAGACCTCCTTGAATCGTGAAACTCGATAGAATCAGCACGAGCGTATTGATCACAGCCCATATAAAGGGGATCCATGTCGACATCTTGAAGCTCCCTGCTTCGAAAACAAGTCCAAGCCTATCCCTTCCCCAACGGGGATTTGCTCGTTAGCAAAAAAAAAAAAAACCTCACCAACTAGCTCTCCAAAATCCCGCATTCCCCCATCACGAAGAAAAGTTCCACAGCCCCGAAAAAAAGAGGCCAGAAACAAAAATAGATTTCCACTTACACAAGCCCCACCACCGACCCGGCCAACAGCGCCTGCAACGCCGCAACAACCGTATACAGCAACGGCGCTGCCCAGAGAATTTTCCGCCAATTACTCCGCCATTGCAGGACGACTGCGCACAGCGCAGCGGTTAAATGTGCGCCGGCGTAGAAAAGTAGGGTCCAGTAGAGGGTGAAGCGTAGGACATCGCCGGTGTAGAAGAGGTATTGGGCCTGGCCGCGTAGAGGGCGGAAGGGGGAGTAGAGGGATGGGAAGGGGGGTGTTTTGTAATCGAGTGGGATCACTTGAGTGGCCATCGTGGAGGCCGGGGGAGGGAGAGAGTGTGTAGATGCTGGCTCTAGGGAGTAGGAGACATTATTTGGTGCGAAGTAAGTGGTTTGTTTGATTGCACTGTTTCGTGATGCTGCGATGTGATGATGCTTGGAGCTTTTGTGGTTGCAACGAATGACATCGGCTGTTTGCACTGTTTGCATGTGTGTTGGGCTCTTTCCCCGGATTTGGTCAACCTCGGCAGCTGCAGGGGATCTCAGCAAGCCGCATCCCAGCAGCGCGATGGACAAACCTGACAACAACAACTTGCAGTTTCTTCATCTCTGATATACCTATACTCTTCAATGAACTAACCCTTGGAGGGCAACCGGCGCCATGGCGACAGAGCGATCATTAGCAACTCTCCTCCGCTCTCTCCAGACGGCTTCGGTACCCGCGGATGCATACCAGTGAGCTACACCTTTTCCTTTTCCTTGGGCTCCCGTTCCCGTCGCTGAGAGGGGTTGTTTTTCCATTTCATTATATTCTAACATACACACAGTCTTCTACCATCTACAACAGGCCTCCTCTCCATCCTCACCAACCCGCGAAATGTGACCTTACTCTCCTCACAACTCCTCTGCTCTCCCGCACTATGGGACGCCGAACCAGACCTCCAAACCTGCAGACGAATCATAAGCGTTTTCAACACCGCTGCGATAACCTTTGTGCAAAATGAATTGTCGGATAATCCCAGCCTACCGAATATCCAACGGCGACGCATCGATCGGGAAGACTGGGTGCGCGCGGTCGTCAATGGCGCGGACGACACGTCTCCGCGCTGGCGTCATCTATTGCTCTTAGGCGGTGTATTGATTGGCTTTGAGAGCCAAAACAGGCAGAGTCTGCCGGTGCATTTGAGGAAGAAACTAGAATCAGCATTGGTCAAGGCCCTGCAGCTTGCTCTCATCGAGATCGATACGTATCCCAAAACGGCGAGGTATGCGATTGCGCTGGTACTCAACTACACGTTTGGTTTGTTGGCGGATCATGAGAGAAATCAGATCGACTATAATATCTTACTTCCGCTACTTGTCGATTCGGCTTTTTTCTCGCCAGAAGGACTCGAGGCGGGGTATTTCTTGGGCGCGATTGATCGGGACGTGCGCGAAGTGCAGGGGAAGAAGTTCGATTGGTCATCGCAGTCGCCTACCTATCTTCGGGTTAACGAGATTATGTCGAGACCGCTTGTATCTTCTCTAGGTCCATTGTCGAGACTGATCGCGCACTCTGTAGAAAGCACCCAGCGTCAGGACTTGATTCTGCAAATGGTCGACTCCATCGCGGAATTTACGCGGACCTTGATGGTACAATGGCGCCAAAACAAGCTCTCCGAAGTCGACCCCTCCGAAGAAGCGGAGTTCCTGAACGAAACTTCTGTGAAAAATACCATTCCCATGCTATGGCGGTTGCTGAAGTCGTCCATGTTTGCTATGGTTATAATCTTGCGAGCGGTTGTTGGCAGGGTTCTTAATGATCCTGTCCTTGCTGCTGATGGATGTAAGTATTCCCGTCTTGCTTAATCGAGGTTTTCCTCTTCTAACGGTTGGGTAGGCGCGCCATTCCTCGCGATGAAGGCTCTCCATATGCTCCGAAACCTGTGCTTTGTAACAGCGCGCATTGGACACAACACCTCGTCGCAATATATCTTCGTCAACCTCACCGCCATAGACATTCTCTCCCAATATCCAGACCTATCCGAGAAGTTCCTCACAGAGATCCGGCCCTCGGAGACGGGGCAGATCCCCGACCATCCCATAGACAGGTGTTTAGATCTCTTCTTCCTCAACACAGCGGAGCATTTCTCACTCATACTCTCTCCGACCATCAATGAGAACCTGCTAATATCCGCTGCGCTACCGTACCTTGCCTCTGGCGGAAATAACAATCTTCTCGAGATCTTCGAAGCAGCGCATAGTGTTGTACTTTCTGTACTTGCTGCGCCCGCGAGCGCAGATATGGCTGCGAACCATCTCCCCTTTTACGTCAACACATTATTCAATGTAACGATCCCCCTACCTATCCCCTATCACCCGCGCATCCATAGACTACATCCTAACAAATTATATCCTCTAGGTCTTCCCCACCAACCTCTCCGCGCGCCAATTCCGCCTCGCCTTCAAAACAGTCCTGCAAATCACCGCACCCCCCTCCCCGCTAGCAAACAGCCAACCCCTCCTCCCCTCCATCCTTCTCGAGCTCCTTTACGACCGCGCTCTCCAAGCCTCTCCCGCCCCTCTTCTCCCACCAACAACAAACCCTTCCTCACAAACCCCTCCTACTACAATAACCGAACCCTCTCTATCCGAACAAGCCGTCCTAACCCTCACTTTAACCGACTGTCTCTGCTTCCTCCGCCTCGACGCTCTCGAAGACTGGCTCCCCCTCACAGCGCGTCTAATTACTACGATTGCAGACCGTGATATGCGCAAGATGTGTCAGGAGAGGTTTTGGGATGCGTTGAGTAGTGGGGAGATGGATGTTGAGAGGGCGGAGTTTTGTGTCCAGTGGTGGAGTACGAGGGGGGGAAGGGAGATGGTTTTATTTGGTGCGGCGGAGGGGGAAGGGGTGGGGAATGGGAAGGGGAATGGGGAGGGGGATGTGGAGATTGGGTATTTGATGAGTGGTGGGTTGGTGGAGGACGAAGTAGCCGGGTTGCAGAGTAAGTTGTAATTTTGGGGGATGTGGGGGTGACTTTTGGGAGATTATATGCAACAGATAGCCTGTATAATTTTTCTTTACTTTTTTTTCTTTCTTTTTTGGATATATTTGATAAAAGGTAATACTGGCTTTAGCTTCTGTGATTTTATGGCTGGCAAAATGTTTGAACTAATATTTTACATGCATTTGATTAATGGAGGAGGTTCCTTTAGACACTATGGCATCATACTGTGTCCAACACTCTAACTAAGATGATGAGATTGCACAATAGCTTATTACCTATTCCACACTTCCTACTACTGCTTTCCTTGTTCATGGATATATAGATGTAGTGTATGTAAAATCCATCACAAGATTCAACATCAATTACACTCAAAAGAAATCAATAACGAAAAAAAAGTACAGGGTATAAAAAACAAAAACAAACTCAAATCCCTTCCATATCACCCCTTAAAATAGTGCACAAATGTCCTGCCCAGTGAAAACTCCAGCCCATAATGTAAATCCCCATAAACCTCCCTCACTGTCAAGACCCCAGATGTATGAGAATTCTCCCTCCCCAAGGTGCATGTCACCAAGCTCCCCCACTCCTGGCGGCCAGTCAGGGATATATGTCGCCAGTGACCCCATGTTCTCCCATCCATGAAAACTCCCAGCAAACTCAGAATCACACTAAAATAACAAGAAACCACAAAGAAGGAAAGAAAAACATAAGTGGGCATGAACTGCGCAGAAGCTTCCACTCCTCCTTCCCTCACACTCTCCCTTGGCGTTAAAATGGCCAAATCGACAAGGACCAACTTCTCAACCCCTTCCTGGGTGTCACAGTCATCGGAGAAGCAGAAGAGGCAGAAGGTGAGGAAGAAGTGGTAGGAGGAGGAAGACTCTGCGCGCGACCCTGACTCTGGTCCTGGCCCTGGTCCTGGTTCTCATCCACCACAGCAATCTCGTTTCGTAGCGTGCAGCATCGCGAGTCTAAGCGGCCTAAGCAGCCCTTTTCACACAGGCCCCAGATATCACGCAGCTCAGCGGTAGCGGTGGTGATGGGTGTATTCACACCACTGCTGTCGTTACTATTAGTCTTGTCCATCCCAGCAGTTCCAAGTTGTCCAGTTCCGTCCTGCGCATGTCGCTGAGGTGATGGTGACAGTGGTGGCGGCAGCAGTGCAAGAAAAAGTGTCCCCTTCTCGCTCAACAGACTCTTATGCTTCGCACATGGGTATGGATCGATTATCGACGGGTAAATGTGCAGACGCGGACATGCAGCCAGCATGAGAGGCGAGAACGATTCACAGTTTATGGTCAGGAAGCGCGATGTGAGAGGTGGACTTGTGGGACACAGACGCGGTTGGATCTCGCTGCAGAAATGCAGGTGGTGAGATGTGCAGCTGCAGGGCTGGTGGTGGTGGGCGCGGACCTGACACATGATGGACCTTTTTTACGTTTTCTTTTATCGATATAAGTTTGGGTCTGGGGTGTATTTTTTTGCTTGTTCGGTGGGCAATTCGCACGACGCTTAGGGGGCTTGAGGATGTTGGTAGGTTGGCTCGTGGGGGGATTGAGAGGATGGTGGAGTGTTGGCTTTGTGAGGGTTAGAAGGGGTGAAGTGATGAAGGTAAATGACAAGTCTGTTGTTCTCGTTTCCTTGTTTGATATCGAGAATCTGTATAAAAGACAGAAGATGGGAGATGCTAGAAGAACGAGGAGGCTAAAAGATGTAGATAGACAGTGTCCAGGTTGTTGCTATGGAGCTACCCATGTGGAGGGAAATACATGGTAGCAAGAAGTGTCCTGGCCCAACCTGCTTTTAAGTTTTGGCTACCTATTGGGGCAAAGAGAGGGGGGGGGGGATGAAGCTATAGTAAGATCATCCTATTGCTAGTTTTATGTGTAGTGAGGTGGTTGGTTGATGACAACATGATATCGAAACATTGTATGGGTGACAAAGGGGGGAGGTTGTGGTTTGTGGGGATACCATCCCTTTGGAGAGCTTCCCCAACAAGACCAGTCGTCCGAAGTAGAAATGACTTAGGATTTTGGGGGGCCATTTTCTTCAAATGCTTCTACTCAGAAATACCATGACCTTTAGTTAAGGTAAGATGTATTGAGAGAGAGAGAGAGAGAGCTATGGGGAACAGACGGGATAAGACTGCATAAAGGGAACCACAACACTTATTCTATATGTGGAAGGTTTCATGGACCCGTCAAAAATAACTAGACAGTCTTTTGCAAGCTTAATGAGAAGGGAAAAGCAGCTATGGTATCGGGATAAAGAGCTAAAAAAAGAAAAATGAGGGAAAGATAATGAGCTTTGACTCATTATCAAAGCCAATCCAGATTCCTCATTGACAGAAAGGATTTGTTATGACCATGGAAAACAGTGTTTTATCGCCATATACAAACATCTGAATGCAGGAAAACAGCACTGAATAATCGCCTTACTTTATTTATGGATAGAATCTTGGAACGGGGGGATCTCAATTTCGCTTATACTTTTCCTTTTTTTTCTTTTTTTTTTTTAGATCGCTATGTTTAGTAGCTTGATCCAGATATCCCGGGAATACCAACCCATGTTCTCTTTCGGTAGTCGATATAATCCTGCCCAAAGAACTGTATCAAGTGTCTCTCTTCGTCTAAGGGGCGACGAAAAAGGAATAAAAGGTTAGTAAAGCATGTCTAAAAATAGATTTCTAGTTGGCGGAGGGGGGAAACGTACTTTGGATACGCGATGAGAAAAACTGCCAAAGCACAACAACATAGGCCAGAAAACAGAAGGGATTTCCCAACACCAACTGCGTGCCTATCCCCCACCAAAAGAAGCCGAAATAGCTAGGATGTCGTAGGACACTGTACACCCCGTCCTTCACCAACACATGCTCGTCCCTCCGCTCGACCTGGACCTTGTGCGTAAAGCTCGGCCCGGCGTAGATCATAGCCACGGACCTGACCACTTGGCCAACCGCAGTGAGCAACAGGCCTATGATGATCTGGCCCTTCGCACCCCCAAACACGGCAGCCGTCCACCTGAAATACCCCTCAGGCAGAAACAGTCGGCCCAAGACGCATTCTGCGATTGCAGAGCCGTGGGCGATGTTATACGCAGCACCGTTTGCACTCAGCAGAAACGCGGATATCGTTGCATACTGCGGGTTATACGCCGCCGTAATGTAATACTCGAGAAAGTGGAAGAGAGCGAGAGAAGCGAGAAAGAAAGGCGCTCGCCAGAGCGCACTGGAAGACCAGTAGGCCAGAAATGTCAGGATAATAGAGGCGCTGAAGGCTTGGCCGAGAAGGAATGAGCGCAGTGATATGCCTGAGAGCGACTTCTTCCCGCCCGGGAGATTTGATGGGTCGATTGCTTTAGTTTTGGGTTTCGAGTTGGTTTCCGGGTTGTAGGGGATGTAGGAGGGCTGGGGAGGGCTCCAGTCGTAGCTGTGCGAGGTAGACGTCATTTGTGCCGGAGGGGTGCTGTAATCAGTTGATGAAGAGGTAGAATCGAAGTTATCCATCGTACATTTCCTGTACGAAGATTCGACAAAAGATTGCAAATGAGATCTGAGAGAAAGGCTCGTGGGAGATCGGCTGAAAGGAGGTTTATAAGCTTGAAGGCAGCTGTACAAGTTCAACCAGCCGCCTCCATGATTTCAATTCACTAAAAATTAAATAATTAAAGTGAAACTCGGACAAAGAATGACAGGGAAAATATTCCGGATTTGTTTTCTAGCTGCTATTGTTCCCCCAGCTCCACGGGTAAGTAAAACGAACAAGGATCTTGAGAGCTTCAAGCTTCCTTTGTTTGTCGTCGAGACAATATCAAATCTTTAGCGCCAACCCGCTGATAAGCTTCTTATCGGGCAGAGCTAGCAAGCCACGTGCTACGCTAAGTCATGTGGTGTAGACATAGCACGTGGTTTTTCCACACCACTTATGATAGTTCAAATTACTAACTCTTTACTACCGTTCAGTTGATATCATTATTAAAATAGCTATCACTGCTAGAAAACCCCGATGGAAAACAAGCCGGAAACCGAACTCCCACAAAGCCATCAAAAATATGCTCCTCAACAACCTCAAAAACCCCTGCCTCCTCATCCATCGCGACAGTCTTGACAGTCCAATTCCACAGGTCCTCCTGGAACCCCTCATTATAGCTATCTTTACTTGAATCAATCCGTCGCATGCCTTCATAATACACCCCACTCCCCCCTTTAACATTCTTACCCACAGCTAACCGTGCGAACGCCGCCCCAGACTCCTTCGGAGTATGGATGTTATGTGAGGCAAGCAACCTCAATACCGGAATCATGCATGGCATCAAATGAAGCCAGAAAAGATCTTTAGTACCGAGCTGCCTCGCGTGCGAGACCTGTTCCGGGCATCAGCCCAGGATCAAACGAGACAACCGTGCGCTTGTGGTTTCCTGCGCGTACAAATCGTCTGTGCAGTGCGTACCCTCAAGAGGACTCTGGGGAGCTTGCTAAACGTATGTCGTTGGCGGCCATCGTTCTTGGCTGTAGTTTCGGGGAGTGGATGTACGAGTTCCTCTGCAGCTGTGTAATTTGCGTCTAGCATCCTCGTTTCTTTCCGCTGCGCGGGGTCATGTGTTCCGCCGACTGTGACGACGATACGCGCGCAGTATCCGCGAGGTATAGACATTGCGCCCCAGCATTGAGGGCGAGCGAGGAGATTGGCGGATAATTCTTGGATTTCCATGTTTTTGACGAAGGAGCGGATTTTCTCAAAGCTGCATAGGTCTAGGGGGAGGAAGATGACGTTGTTTTGATCCAAGGTCCAGTTTATGGATTCTGCGGCGTTGTGGGGGACCTGTTGGCGGTTCTAGACCTAGAGGGAGCATAACCAACGGTGGAACACATTAACAGACTGCCATGATTTGTTTTGTATAGCAGTGAGCACCTGTTCTTTGTGGATTCTGTTCCAAAGGTCAACAGCCGGGCCATCAGGAAAAACGGTGAACGTAGATGGTTGCATGAAGTCGAAGTTGATGAACTCTATTCGGTAATGTATGCCAATGGTAGAAAGGTACTTTCGGATTTCCTTGAGCGCATGCACCAACGAAGAAGATTTCTGGGTCGAGGGGATAATTAGGGAGATGTCATCAACTTCCGGCGGATTGTCAGGCTTGTGATGATAGGCGAAGTAGAATCGGCCATCCCGGATCACGCGTTATGCTCTGAGCACATTGGCAATATGGCCTCGAACTTGGTTAACGTCTGCAACAATCGAGGAGTCGTCTTCGACTAGAGTGATAGCAAGCGGAAACACCGGCAGCGGGCGTTGGTAAGCAATGTACACCCGGCAGAGATCAATGCTGGAGTTTATGCCGCTTGGCTCCATGGCAGTTAACACCCGCTGACTGATGAGTTGGCAGTTCTGAAGCACGAAATTGATGGGTTGGTGCAACAAAAGGTGGTGTCCAATATTTCTTCATCACTGCGGCTTAGGAAACGGCTTCTTTGCGTCATCAGCGCCCTTGGCCATGCTGGAAAAAAGTGAGAATACTCCACTAGGCCAAAAGCACAACATTGCGCAGTGACCTCTATGGATTACTGCTGATCGAACAAAAACATATCATCAGGGTCCCCCGTGCATAAATAGAGGATACATTGAAAGCCTGAGTACTTTGTCCTTATCAAGGGCCTTGTGGCCTTCTATCTGTAGTGAAAGGTGACGCGAGAATGTGGGAAAGGGAGTGACTCCCAAGGTTGTCGTCATCAACAGCACAACTATCCAGTGAAGTGTATTCCTATGTTTGGGCAATGAGTTAAATTGCCATTGAACTTTAAACTCATCGCCCTGAGAAGATTATACCTCTCAAACCCCCAATGAACTGCGTCATAAATCCCTATATACCAAAGAAACTAGAAACTCTGATAGTAGAATTCGGTGGTATCTTCTAGATAGTGGTGTTGTTAAATAAGTTATCCCTGAGTAGATCCGCTTCTAAGAAGCTTCGCGCGGACCGACATTGAGCCACTCATAGTAACAGGTAGCCAGGCGGCAAAAGCATTCTACATTTCTCCCATGCGCTAAGCCCTGACTAAAAACTACTGCGTATATATACTAGCCTAGTGGCGGCACCAGGGCTCAGAATGTTCCACTTGCCACTTGCGAGGGTCACCATAGCATGAAGGCATGGTCTAGAAAAGCGCGGAATTATTAAAGGACAACTATTTCTATATTTACCACCCTCCTTTTTTGTGACCCATTTTCCCCCATTCCGTTCCATTCCCTTCGTCGTTCACTCCCTCACATCTTGTTCCCCCTCAATTCCCCTTATCTTATCCACACTCAAATCCTACAACCCCGCGCGGAAGCCATGGCGTCACAACAGCAACCGCAACAACAACCAGAGCAGCACCAGCCGTCGACGGAACGAGAGAAAATGCTCCGCGGCGAACTCTACTACGCATTCAAGCCTGAACTCATCGAAGCGCGCGCGAGATGTAAATATGCGTGTGATAGGTTTAATAATGCGGGGGAAGTGAGTCGAAGGAGACAGGTGGAACTTTGGAGAGAGTGAGTTTACAACCACCCCGCAAAATACGACGCAACGTTTGTTATAGGACCCTACAACACAACACAACAACACTTTTTTTCTGGTGTCTGTGAGTGTTTTTGAGGATTTGCTTTGGAATGGATTGCGTAGGGGGATGTCTCGATTGATTTGTATTGTACGATTTTTTTTTTGGTTTGATGGGGAATCGTCGCTTCATTACTGTTGCCGCGAGGTGTATATATTTGAGTAGATGGGGTGGTGGGTGCATGTTGCAATGCGCTTGTAGAAGAAATGTTTGATTTGCTCTTCCCCGTTGCGCACCTATATCACAGCTCCTAGTATACCTACATACGTACAATATAGACATTAACACCTCCCATCTCCAGCATCATCGATGATCGCCGACCCCTCCCCCCACCCGCCGCTACCCCCGAAGAAGAACTCGCAAACTTCTCAGACGACCCCTGGATCGAAGGTCCCCTTCGCATCGACTACGGCACAAACGTCACAGTCGGGCCCGGCGTCTTCATAAACTTCAACTGCATCATCCTCGACACCTGTCGCGTCACCATCGGCGCTAACACCTTGCTCGGGCCCAATGTGAGCATTTTTAGCGCTACGCATCCGCTTGACCCTGCGGTGCGGAATGGGTTGAGGGGCCCGGAGTTGGGGAAGGAGGTGCATATTGGTGAGGATTGTTGGTTTGGGGGGAATGTGACGATTTGTCCTGGTGTGAGGATTGGGAGGGGGGTGACGATTGGAGCGGGAAGTGTGGTTACTAAGGTGAGTCGACTTTATTTTCACGTTTAGTCTCCCCTTAGGAGGAGCTGTTTGTTTGAAGCATTCGTAGCTAACGTGCAGTGCTATAGGATGTGCCAGCTTTCCACGTCGCGGCCGGGAATCCGGCGAAAGTGATTCGACGAATTGAAACGACCATGACGGAAACGACTGAACAGGAGGGTTCATAGCGAGCGGACGGTGATTTTAAGTTTTCTCACGCCCCAGAGCCTTTTCCATAAGCAATGCTAGATACATAGACGTTAGACTAGACATGAATATATAAACCGATCTACATACAGGCACTCCAAAGAACCAAATGATAAGACATACATACCCTTTGGCAGCGGGACATGTTCCCTCACATACTCAATCAACGGTGCAGCCTGACGACATTCACAAACACCAACGATTCCCAGCCTTGGCAGATATGCCGCCTTTGCAAGACGCGCCTCTGCGGCCTTGGGCACGGGGACAACTCGCACTTCCGCGCCCGCTGGTCTCCCCGCGCTTGCGTTTTTAGCTAGCAGTGGAAAATGTGCGTAGAGAGAAACTGGGAGAGTTGCCCGACAGACAAAAACCACTACTAGAGTACGCGACTCATCCCCTCTGGATGGTGTGGGGTTTTCTGTGTGTTGCGGAGATGGTGGTGGGCTACGACTGTCGTCGAGATGTGCTGTTGTGGATTTCGCACCGAGAGTCAAGTAGGGAAATATCTCTGGTGGTGGTGGTCGGGGAGACTTTTGCTTTGCAGAAGCATTGCTATCTTCTTGCTCTTGAGCTGAAGAAGTTGTTCTAAGCTTAGCGGCTTTTCTGCGCGCGAGCTTCTTCTGACGACGACCTCGCGATGGGCTGATTTCGTCTGCTCGCCATTCGCCAACAGGCGCGAGTAGCCTACATTTCCTTTTAGTTCAGATGTCTTTGAGATGAGTCTCTTTAAGGCGGAAAATGCATCCGTCGTTGCATGACAAAATGGGGAAGTTACCTGCATAGAAGATCTAGGATAATACTCTGTTTCTCTTCAGAGATTTCGGGCCTTTGTAACATAGACGTCATTAGTTAAAATGCTGCAAGGAAATATATAAAGAGGGTGTAAACCAAATGGAAACCTACCACCGAAACTGCTCCATATCTGCCTACTAATCTACTAGCATAAAGTTTGGAACAGCAGAAAGTTAAGACTATGGATGCAATGTACTAGTGTAGACCCTGCATATACCGATCCAGAAAACAAAGGGGGAGCTCGGGAGCGGGGGGGGGAAAACGTGAACTACATGTGTCAGCCAGAGCCAGAAAGTGCCACCAACACATCACAAAGCAAACTTCAAGAAATTGTTATTGCAGCAATGGAAACATACATACATAGAAATGAAAGAAAATTTCTGACTTTTGCCCAATTGCTTCCCGTTGTTAGCAGGGAGGTGCAGTTCAGTCTAATGTTTCTTTTTCTTGGAGCTCTAGCTGGATTGGATTGACGAAACGGTATGCAGGATATTATTGGTAGGCGCTTAGAATTAAGCGCGCACGTGTGATTGATGAGCAGACTCGTTCACGTGCTAAACCTTTTTTCTTTTCTTTTTTTCGATTTTCTTTGGACTTTTTGTGGAAGAAGTGGGTTTAAAAAACCTTGATCTGTCGGATGCCATGTGTGGGTTGTTAAAATTTAAAGTTAATGGTGACATTACTGACAGCTTTGCTTAGGCGTCATGATTTCGCTGATTGTTTTTTTTTTGCTTTTCTACCATCTTGCAGCAGGTTGAATGTTGGAATCATAAGAGTATCTTCCATCTCTATCAAAAGAACATACTGTGTAGTCTTCATACGTACATATATGATTACACGGTTCTGTTTCGCTCCTTGAAGTCTCTGTCAATATGCCTGTCTACTCAAAACTCCCTGCCCGACGGACTCAACGCAGCAATGGTTGCACTCAAATAACCTTCGGATCCCTCCCGACAAAGCTTAAGATTCCCGCAAATGTCCGCCAACCAAGAACATACGCTGTTGCCTGATTATCTCTCAGTTCGGAGCTAATCCTTCTCCTAGTTTCGGGAATTAAAAAGCTTCAATATTGTGTTTAACATTGAGTGTTATAGTAAGTTGGAAGAGTTCGAAGCCTAGTGCCATCACAGACCACTTTTCCTCCGTGGAATCCAATTGAACCACGAATCCTCATACAACCGCCAAATCTTGAACGGGAGTATAAAAATTGGGACCTCGAACAGATTAAAGTTCACGCACATGGATGTTAGCAGCACTGCTTTGATGAACACAGCATGAGCCACACATGAAGTCATTGATGATTGATTGACCTTGGGGTGGGTGAGGTTATCATCACGTGGTGTTCTCCTTAGATAAGCCGGGCTAGGCTCTCCCACAGCTGAAAATGAATATTTTGGTACGCAGAACAAAGCTTGATGGACACAGAAAAAGCATGAGCAATAGGGAAAACTCTAGTGAAATTGTTGTAGAAATCCACTGAGAGCAGTAAACCCGATTTGAGAGCTGTGAATAAAGTAAAACTCTGCATTCCGCCACACCCACGCTGTGGTAGCTTGCACCCACCAGCCAGCTGAGCAGCTCTGTACCGCGCGTTAAATCGGACCAACAAGAAGCAACGCGTCGAGCAAGTCTCTCTTGCCCGGAAATCCATCGTCATCATAGGCAGCAGCAGCTCTCCCCAATCAGTCCCTAGCAGCCAACCAACCACACTGCCCACAGGTAAACCCTATCCTCTTCTTTCCTCTCCACAACGCAGCTGGGCCTGCTGAGTTTCCTTTCCTCAGCTCTCCTTTTGGCGACTCTTTTTCTTTTGTTTGTCTCCCGTACCTGCTCTGCTCTTCGTGCCTGCTTCACCCGCTCAACGCTAGGTAGCCTTATTTTTTATTTTTTATTTCGTTTTTGGTGACTCCCTGCAGTCCACCAACTGACAGGCCGCCCTTGCTGAACTGTTACTCACCGCACTTCCTCCCCACGATCCACTGCTGCCGCCTGTTGAGCTACCAGCTGAAGCTTCCCCCAGCACTCCCCGCTTCATTTGCGGTCATTGATTTTGGCTACAAAGGAAAATGTCATGGGAGCTGCCCCGCTAGAGAGCTCTAGCACCCCACACCCTGCTTCCGCTTCCCAAGCCACATCAGGCTCCTACTGCGAACCCATGGAAGATACAGACTCGCAATCGGTGCGGAAACGACCCCGTCTTGACAGTGGCAATCACTTGAATGATTCCATGTCCATGTCGACCCCCAGTCCCACCGGTCCTGAAGATCAGGAGAACGCTCCCGCTGCTAGCCTTGTTGCTTCCCCTTCTCGAGCATCTGAAGCTTCTTCGCCCTCCTTGAACCGTCCGTCTAGTAGAGTAACGATCAATATGAAGTCTCCAACCTTGCTGGATGGATCTGCCGCTCCGTCTACCTCTCAACCCTCCCCAACCGCCAGCCACGAAGCTTCTACTAGCCTTCCACGACCAGCGGACGATGCTCCTGCCGTCACTCAAACCCCGATCGAGCCAGAGACGCAAACGTCGGGCGTGATCTCGATAACTTCGTCACCTACCCGGAGCCTTGAGATCGAAGTCGCTGAGGTGGAAGACATGGACCAGAATCCAAGCACATCACAGTGGAGATCGCTACAGGAAGCTCTCGAGACCGCAGAAGAGCCGGAAGTAGTGCAGATACACGAACATATCACTTTGGTAGAATCTTTCCCGCAATACCAACGGGTTTATGATCAGCGAGAGGTTGTGGTCGAAGTTGCGCATACGATCCTGAGGAGTGAGACACACCCCCATTCCCTTCATCGAGTCTCGTTTGCCCATTTATTTCAGCATACTGACCGCGTATTACTTGTCCCTTTCAAATAGGCCATCCCCACGACGTTGCAGTCTTTTTAGCTGTGAAAGCCTGGCTCGATCTATGCGTCTCGCACCTGGATCAGATAACATACGAAAGCTTCATTGAAGACCATGAGTTTTGGGAGGAAATACCGACGCTCTGTACAAGCCTCATAAAACGACAGTCAGTGGTCCCGACTCTTTAAATTCTCGCGCAGCTACTAATTCCTTGAACAGGGTAGATTTCTTACCGGACGAAGGACAAGGACCGTGGGCATGTTTAGAAGGGTTCTTTACGGCATATGCTCATCTTACCTTACATTTAGTGCGTCTCGATACGTTGGCACTAAAACAGCTTCCGGACGACGGGGATACCTCACCCGATTTGTTATCGAGGCTATACCTACCTGCATTTTCTTGGATGTTACAGGTCCATAACATTCCCTTCTATAAATTCATGGAGAGGTCGCACGGATCTGAGGTGATCAATCTGGTAGCCCGCCTTAACGATGCAGTAGCGGTCGACACCATAATTCGCATGTCTGGGTTTGCTGATGCGCTCCTCAAACATGTTGCCCAGTGGCCAGCTCTCACGCCGTCCCTCCTCGCTCTCATAAATATCGTCCATAACCTAGTTGAATCGGCTATTGAGCGGAGAAATCTTAACGCTGATGATAACCTTATATCGCCACCTCCCATCACGGAGACGCTAGAGTTAGCGTACCCTCTCATGAAGAGAATCGACCAGTCATGTCAATCTTTCGTCGCAAAGAAGGCGTCATGGCTTACAAGCGACACCAGCGATTCACTACTCCGGTTTATTGGTAATGTCTATTTTAATACGAGCTATTTGCTTCAAGATATGGCCCCTAAAATCGCTAGGGATCTTGGTGTTCAAGTTCCTGATGATGCGAAGCTAGATGAATATCCCCAGATTATCCTCTACGGCTGGAAATTTCAACTGCTTAAAAAGCAAATTATGGACGGAAGGATGGAGCTTCGCGTTAACAGTATGGAAATGATGCAGAACGATTTAGTGGGCATTTGGCGACAACATATCCAGGGTAACCCGGCCGGGATCCATCATCCAATCATCCAGTACCTAGTCAAGTTTCTAAGAGACAGCAACATTGTTGAATACGTCGTTGGCGTCGAGTCTCATCCTCAACTGATTAGTCGAAGTGGAAACGTCGTGGGCTTTCTTGTTGTCACATCCACATATACAGACCGAGACACCGACACGATATGGAACACTGTGACCGGCAGCCAAGATCCAAGAACTGTGGCCGAGGTACTGGTTATGCTATCTCGGACCTTTTCATTGCATCAGTCCTCATCGAACGGCCTCCAGTATCTGTGTACGAAACTCATCGAACTGCCTTTGAATAGATTTGACACCAAGATGATAGAATATTGCGAGCAGCTTCTCACCGCTTTGAGGGAGCAGCAGGCTGAGCGGATGCGAAGTGATATCCCTGATTACCCGCATGCAGATGTGGCTCCCCATCGACTCTGCGTACGCCTTATTCGAGAAGCCGCATCGGTTCCAGAATTTAATTCGGAGCAGCAGACCTACCTACAGAGATTCGCTGGCAAGCAGCTCTCGCTCCTACTGAGTCTTGGGCTAAATGACAGCGATAAAATGGATATGTATAGGCAATGCATGAACGATATTGCCGAAATGAATGAATTCACGGTTGGCAGTATTCATGCACTTAATGCACTGATTCCTCCATACGACAACCAAGATATCCGAAAACTTGCACTAGATTTCGACTTTACTGGCTTGATAATTACGGAACTCGTCCATGCGTTCGACACCACCCCATCTGATTTTAGCGATCCGGCTGTACGCAATTCTCTCCTTCCCAGAATCCAACTTCTGCATCGTATTATCGACAAAGTGCCCGATACCGTCACAGACGAAATGGCAGATCGTCTATGGGACAGCGTTTTTATGTCGCGAATAATAGGCGACCAGGGTCGTAACGTGGCATGGGACATACTGTCCAAAGCTGCTTCGAGATCCGGGAGGCGGAATTCCTTTGTGGATCGGTATATGAGGGACTACCTACCACGCGTCCGTCCCGAAGACCTTTCACTTGACATCTTATCTTTCGCGGAGCAGGCGGTTAGCTACGAAATTCGGTTCGACCCTCCTCCAGTAGCCCAGGAGAATGAAGTTATTGCGATTCCTGGCATGGAGCGGATATGGCAGTTCATTCTCACTGCACTTCCCGGAACCATCGAAATGAAGGCCACAAGCTTTGCGATTGAGGTCTATCTCGACCACACTTTGATTCGCAGAGCGCCACGATCTTCTGCAGAAGCTACTCACGTAGCCTTGGTTGATCGCTGTGTCGAACAGCTGAAAGCTGCTTCGTCCAAGTTGAAGTCGTTTGGTGATGGTACGACAAGTGGGGACGATGAGCCTATGGTTTTGGTCCCGTCTGATGGCGAAATTCGAGAGGAGGAGCTACGGTTCAGTCGCTCGTTACTTTTCTTGAAGCAACTGCTTCAGGGGCTGAGGACGAGACCACAGTACACACCGCCTCGGGGAAGTCCACCAACCATCCCGTTAGCGGATGGAGAATTGAAGGGCAATCTGATTGGAATTTCATATCAAGCCTTCAGCGGAAATTCACAAACCCCAATACGCTCGTTACAAATCGGTGACCTCAATACCGTGTCCGAGCTCGTAGAGAAACTCGTCAGACTTACCGGTTTCTCCAAGTTCTCTGCTATCAGTGGTGGACAACGCCTAGATCTCATCGGGAATGGGGATCATACGCTCCGGGATTTAAAACTTTCGCAGGCTGGCTTGCTCATAATCCGAAAGCACCCAGAAGCCCCTGAGATTTCTATAGGCGGAAGGCGTCAGTCGCTTTCTTTGGTAGATTCCGAAGTGCTGAAGCACTTTGACGATCTTTATGACTTGCTCGGCTTGGAGGAGAGACTTGCAAAAGAGGTATGTATACTGGTGATTCTGGAGATGAAATGTAATGCTGATTTTGGTCGTGAAGATATTTGATTTCTTGGTTGTTTTCCCTCCACAAAACCGAGTTCGCGAGTTTGTTAGGTCTAGCGAAACGACCGAAAGGGAAATGTTTCCGCTGGATAAACCGTACAAACTCTTGTATTCTATAAGCTCTCTCATCGTATGTGTGAGGGAAGAAATGCTCGAGGTTCGTGGACTAATTTATCTCCATCATCCCCTTTTCCTAATACTAATCTTATGGATCAGACCGAACCGAACCAGGAATTTGTACTCCATTGCATTAATGTTTTGGTTTCGTTTTTGACACGGCCAGAAATGTCGGACTCCATAGAGGAAAACCCTTTGAAATTGACTTTTGCTTGCAGCTTCGTTGAGTGTCTATTGCTCGTTTTGACCGGTAAGTTTATTCCCGGCTCTTTTAATTAGACGATTGGCTGACGGTCACTCTAGCCAAGGTTACGCCTGATAATTCCCAGCCATGTTTCTCCGATCCGACTACTATAGCTACACAGCTGTTGAACCTAATATCTCTTGGCTGGCGAATAACTACCGCGCATATTTCCGAAACGGCCCAACAGAAGTTAATCTCAAATGCATTCGCGGCGCTAGTTGAAGCATCCATGCACGACAATCGCGTTTGGGCTGCCGTGAAAGAGAGCACACAGGTACAAACCCTGATCTCCAGCTTACTTTTAGAAGAGACGAGGCCAGGAGTCCGGAAAGGAGTGGCAGAAATTATATCTACCGTATGCGGCATATCTCCTACACATAAACTTTCGTCAAAAGATCTCTCCGATAAGGCTGCCGGTCCTTCGGAAGGTGTACCAACTGCTACAACGGTTGATATTGTCGCTACTCTATGGAAGTCCATCACAGTTTTGTTCCCTGAAACACCTAAATATGCGCCCTTTTCTCAAGAGTTTTTCGAAGTCGCACTCATCGTGTTCCAGACTGTGGCTGCTCTGTCACCTGGCGATCTGGTTTATGGAGAATATCTTCAAAATTGGGGGGATATCATGTTGAGCCATGAGACTCATGAGGTTCGCGCGCCTCCTTTTTTATACAATGTGTCTCATGAATTTGGAAAGAGATTTGCTAATTTGAAACATTTTCAATAGTTTGTTGGTCGCGAGCCCATTGATTATATTATCCTGGGCTTCACACACCTAATAAAGCTGTGTCTGGAGTTAGCGGGTTCAAATGCTGTCACAGCGAATACAAGGTACAAATAACCAGACCTCAAACGTGCATTTGGCGTTCAAGTAGAAGCTAATGTTTCGAGCTCTAGGCCCTTGATGGAAAGCTTATTCACCAAATACCTGTTTCCTGATCTATCAGGGGCAGACGAGTTTGGGGTGATACAGCCAACTATCCCCGTCATGCATGTAGGAACACGACAAGAAATTTACAACGTCCTCATGCTCCTTTGTGGAAATTTAACCAATGCCCAGGCGATGCTAGAACTACTTTCAGACATCATTCCTCACGACTATACATACGAGCCGAATTGGGTGTTTGATCGGACCAAGACGATCCGAACGCCCGAAGGCTACGCTGGTCTAAAAAACCTGTCCAACACCTGCTATCTCAATTCTCTCTTCACGCAACTCTTCATGAATGTCAATTTTCGAAAGTTCATGCTCAATTTGCGGGTCTCTAGCATAGATGGGAAGCAGCAATTGCTCGCTGAGACAAAGAAAGTCTTTGGCTACATGCAAAATACGTGGCAGAAGTGTGTTGATACGCAGGCTGTTGTGGACACAATACGGACTTATGACAATGAGCCCGTCGATATTAATATCCAAATGGATGTCGATGAGTTTTATAACCTGCTTTTCGATCGGTGGGAAGGTCAAATTCTCTCGAACGAAGCTAAGAAAGCTTTCCGCTCGTTCTATGGAGGCCAGCTTGTCCAACAAATCAAGTCTAAGGAATGCACGCATATTTCTGAGCGTTTGGAACCGTTCTCTGCGATACAGTGTGATATCAAGGGGAAGAGTGGCCTTGAGGACAGTCTGCGTGCGTACGTGGAAGGGGAAATCATGCAAGGGGATAATAAGTACTCTTGTACATCCTGCGGCCGTCATGTTGATGCTGTCAAGAGGTAGGCTAGAACTTCTCCCCTTATACAAGATACAGTCGGAAACCGTGCTAATATTTCTTCGCAGAGCATGTCTCAAAGATGTTCCGGACAATTTGATCTTCCACTTGAAACGCTTCGACTTCGATGTCATCTCAATGGTGCGGAGCAAAATTAACGATGAATTTCATTTCCCCGAACGAATAGATATGACTCCCTTCACGGTTGAACATCTCAGCAACCCCAATGACCCTATTGCCCCTGACATCTTCGAACTCGTCGGGGTTCTTGTTCATAGTGGCACAGCGGAATCTGGTCACTACTACTCTTATATTAGAGAGCGCCCGACTGCCGCAAATTACAGCGATTCATGGGTTGAGTTCAACGACTCGGATGTCAGCCGATTTGAGCCTTCGAAAATCCCAGACCAGTGTTTCGGAGGTATGAACGACTCGATTCATGGGGCAGGCTTGGGACAAATCCGGTACAATAAGGTCTGGAATGCGTACATGCTGTTCTATCAACGCGTGAAGAGCATGGAAGAAGACAAGTCCGTTTATCAGCCATCAATAGGCGATTTTCCAGTCAACGTATCTCTCCCAGTGGATCTAGGAAACCATATTAGCATGGAGAACGAGGTTTTCATTCGCACATACTGCCTTTTAGATCCATACCATGCGTTCTTTATACGCACCCTGCTTGAGCAATCGGGAAGGTTCCCTGATATTGAAAGTCCAGAGACCGCGATGGTCCGACGCTCGGCAATCGAGGTTACCTTGGACACCCTGGATCAACTTATTGCCAGGACGAAAGACCTAGCAGAGCTGGAACCCATAGTCATAGAATTGCTAAGAGCAATAGCTACAGATGCTCAGTGCGCCTCAACGATAGTCCGATGGACCATCGAAAAGCCGCTGACTATGCGAAATCTTCTGCTAAAATGCCCGAATCCTCTTCTTCGCAGCCGATTCTGCCGAATAATGGTGATGGCTTTGGCGCGGCTTCGGGACCAAGCAGCTGATGGATCCCTTTCCCCTCAAGACCTCGAGAATGCCCATGAAGAGTTTGCGAGGTTGCTAGAAGGTGTCGTGGCTATTATGGGTCATCTATGGACGACGATCCATTTGCATTTCCGAGCCTGGGACGATTACTTCGAGCTATTGGTGGGCATTGCGGATCTTGGATCTGAACAGGTTGGAGTTCTGCTTGAGCATGGATTCCTCTTGAAATGTCTGGAGATGGTCTGGCTCGACAACTTAGACACGAAGAAGTTGAAGCGTCAATACGTCAATTATTACCGTCTCATCGAAAAGGGCAGAAAGTACTCCCATTACAAACTCGTCGAGCTGCTTTACATTTTGATGACCCATATTGACCTCAGCGCACCGCCGACGGAGATTCGACCAAGACCATGCACGAACGGAAAGTTTCCACTTCACTCATATGAGGCAGAGTTCGTTCGACCGATGGGCAGAACGAAAGAAGTTGTCTTTTTGAAAAAGGTTCTCGAACAGGGCGCCAATCATACGGTCGCCTTAAAGTTTATGGCTCTTTTCCTCGATGCCGAGCCTGAAGCGGGCATGTTAGAAGGCATATGCAAGATTCTAGAAGAAGGCTTGAGAGTCTCTCCTGCTTCGTTATGCACACCTTTCCTTGAGGCAACGTTGCTGTTTTGCCAGCTATCGTCTGACGCGGATATGATTAGCTACATGATTGACTTTGTCGCAAAGGGCGTGGACTCCATCAACGAAAGCGGTGGCCAGCAACATCTTGCATTTTTCCAGTCCTTGTTGTCACATTTCGAGAATGATAACATCGACAAAGACGAGACGTGGTTCTGGACAGTTGCCGTTGACAGGACCCCCGACTGGGCGCCGACCTTGCTTCATTACCCAGACAGGCTTGTTAGGGCTAGCACAACCGACCTCCTTCGCACACATGTGTTTGGCAAGGATTCTGACGAGCTCGAGGATGAACATCGCCAGTTCTACGCTAGGATCGCTAGGGATCTGTGTCACGCGTGTGTGGATCGGTTGCAGAGATATTATGTTATTGCAAAGCCAGCACCGCTTGTTGATACGCGATCCTTGGAAAATATCACCGCGGTCATCACCCATAGCCTCGGAGCGTATTTCGACGAGGCTGTTGAGGAGGATGCGGAGTTTATGCAACAAGCTGGAAGTATGCATTCTCTTCCCCTCACCCTCTGATCTCGCTATGTACTTGGCAACATTTAGCTAACATGCGCCCTTTTTCCCAACCTTTTCAGATACCATAGCTACATTGGAGCAACTGGGTGCTGAGGTTCCCGATGAGTTGGTTTCAGGTAAGCAAACGAGTTTGGGTTTTCCTACGTGATTTTAGGATGCATCTTTTGTTTCCTTTCTTTTGTTTTTCTAACTTCGGGTTTTCTTTGAAATTTCAGGGTCTGACTTCCCCTCAGATGGCTGGGACGATAATTCTATGATGGCAAGCGATTCCGATATCGGCCTCGGGTCACCTTGAAGCAGACGTTCTTTTAGCGACGTTTATATTAACGATGTGACGCTCGACTGCGGAGATTTCTGAATGCTTGGCGGAATTGGCGGAGATGGCGGGAAAAAACGTGATGATTCTACGACAATGGGATTGCATTTGCCTGGCGTTTCCTTTTTTTCCTTTTCTTTTTGCTTAAACTATATGCTCTAGAGGAGGGGTTGTCTCTCTCTTCTTTCTTGTGTATGGGAATGCTGCGTCATCTTTTTCTTTTTTCTTTTGCTTGAGTAAAGATTTTGTTCTGTGTTTGTTTTACTTTCCAGTTTGAGATGACTGGGGGCTTTTTTCCCCATCTTTCTGGTACTTGCAGGGGTTTCCCTTCTAGAACAGGAACAACAACAATCCTACATGTGTATGTGTATGTGCCTGTCTGTATGTATGGAGGCTTAGAGTGAGGAAAGGGGATGTGGAGGGAGAGATGGTCTCTTCAGGCTTCCTCTTCTTACATTTTCTCCCCTTTTCTCGATTTCTTTCTTTTCCTCTTTTCTCTTCTTTGCTACCATTTTTTGTTTGATGGTTAACGAATGGGCTAATATGGTTTCTTCTCCTCTTCTACCCTGTTTTCTTTTTTCTCATTTTTTTCTCTTTAACTTTGTCTGGGTATTGGATGGAGTTGGGTATTTCTTTAGACTTTTTCTTTTTCTTCCAAATTTTCATAAGATGACTCTGGCTATATGCTCTTTTTTCTTTTGGAACCACATTGATCCTTTTTGGTGGATACGTAGAAAAAGAAGAGGTTTGAGGGTTTTCTTGGAGTCCCATCACGCCTTTCCACGGGTGTATAGAGAAAAGAGGGTGATTGCTCCTGATTTTTCCAACTTTTATTACCTCAATATTTTGCCCAGCCGTAAAAATGATCGAAAATTTTCTTTCTATTCACTTAAAGTATGATACCCAATTACTGTGCTGCTTCTGAAACCGCCAATATTCATCAACTGCACGGGTATCACGAACTAGTCTTGCCTTTGACCAACTCGATGTATGTCCGTTGCCCGGAGGTAAAGTTTCCCGATCATCCGGCACGGGAAATAGGAATCTAGAAGGGTCGCCCTCAATCTCATCATCCTCACCATCCACATCGCTTGTACCATAAACTTTCAACGACCCGTATGGTGTACCACCGCTCGCAGCGGTCACTAAATCTTCACATGCGAAACGGAAAAGGTGGGCCCACGGAGCATGCGCGTCCGTGTACGGTCTTAGATCAGTAGACCACAATATGCAGTTTTTTAACTTGACTAATTGCGGGCCATGGAGCGACATCAGGCCATGGACTAGTTCAACGAGGCCGATGGGTAAATTTTCAAGGATAAATTCCTCCACAGAAGGGCCTATGTCGTGTTTCTTGGATATCCAGCCGATGGTTTCCGAACCCATGCACTCCATGTGAGTACTATAATGCTGGGCCCAGTCAACTGGAGGCCCTGACAAATGGAGTTTCTTGAGGGACTTGAACTGCGCAAGGATGCGGAAGAGAGTTGGCCATGATCTACTCCATACGCTCTCGATAGCCGCAGGCGTCAAGAGGCGCACTTCGTTGTGGTATGTTTGGCCGAAACTGAGAGATAAGTGGAGGGTTTTTATATGGAAGAATCTGTTCCACCACGTGCCACCTTGCAGTCGGTTAAATTGCGTTACTGGATAGTTCTCCAGCGACAATGAGATGGGCGAGGTAGCACTAGTCTCCGTAGACGTAAACTTAGACGCTACGGTCGCTGGATCCTGGAGCCCGTGTCCACAGCGCTTCATCCAAGATATCAGGCCGAGCAGGACGCCCTGGACGTGGTTGATCATCCTGTAGCTGTATTCCTTAACTGTGTCTAGATGGTCCCCACACGTCCCGTGGGAGTCTACTGGTGAAAGGTCCTCTGTAAGGGACTCGGGAAGGATGTACTTTGTGGGATATCGGAGTGTGAGCTTCTTAAGGTAGCGGAGTACAACCCCTTTACTCTCGTCTGTGAACTCATAAAATAGGTCGTGGCAGGTGTATGAGCCGGCTGAGAGTTTGTTGGTCTTCCATGTGGGACATGGACATTTCATGCATTCATGTGGCTCCTGGTCGTGTTCTAGGATTCATTAGCAATCAGCGCGCCTTGCCTGCACTTCCTCTGCGCTGAAAGAAAAGAAAGAAGAAGAAAAAGAAGGGAAGGTTTTATATAACGGATGTTTTTATCCGCAAAAAAAAGAACTCACGGCGCAGATCGAAGACAACCTCCTGCACATAATCCGCATATTCTGGGTTCCTGGTGACATATAATATCGAGCTCAAATTCTTCCGCTGATTGCGGAGAATGAGACGCTGGAAAAACACTGGCCGCGGGACGAGGTTGTAGAAGCGTTTATTGAGGCTCCGGATTCCCGCCAATCTCACGGGGTCATGGTAAAATTCCCGGATGACTTCGTCTAGGAGCTCGTTTGGGAGGGATAGGATGGTGGTCATTATTTATCTTTTTTACAACAACAAAAGATAGCAGTAGTAATGAGGGTTGAAATGCGGGGGGTTGAAATAAAGTTGAGCCGCAGGTAGAAAAAGTGGAGGAGGTAGATAACCTTGCGCAGTAGGCTAGTACTTGGCTTAATACGCGAAGTTCGACGTGCCAGTCAAAATCCAATCCACGATTCTTCCCAAGTCCCATTCTTACCCCTGGCAATGTCCTTCCGATAGTTCCTGACGCTCCTTCTAATGACAGTCTCGTTCTTGGTTTCGACATGGCAACCACTGCGTACTCTTCACACGCGGCCCGTGCGGTTTGAGGGTAAAAGGTCTGCCAGGCTTGTCCTTGACCACACAGTCCAATATAAAAACGCGACTAGGGCGCCAATCAGGGAAAGTCCACGGCGTCTTGCACTTTTGCTCTGACCGCTTGGGAATTCAGGTCGATCTTGGCTACTGGCTGGTAGCCGATACGGTAGGCATTCTGGCGGGAAATAACATGTTGTTTCAAAAGGGTTTTTTGTTTTGTTTTGTGAAAAGGTACATACTATGATACAGACTTGTTGTTGTTGGTCTAGCCAACCGAGATAAAAATGCGACTGAAAAATCGCTCATGACGCCCAGGGTGACACAGGCATCCAAATCCATCGTTGGGAGCAACCACTTGATGCATCCCCAAATGCAAAACCCAATACAGTATACAGCATATGAAAATCAAAACAAGAACCTTAGTAGCAGGCTACCATGGCAGAACGCCATACGCCGCGTCGTCGCGCATACCAGGCGGATAGACTGGAGTAATCAGACGTCCTCAAATTCTTCGTCATCCTCATCGTCATCCTCTTCTTTCTTAACATCAGGTTCGAATTTAACCTTCTTCGAAGCCGGACCATCATCTGCAGGAGTATTCGGGGTTCCAACATTGGTGTGAGGCGCACTGCTGCCAGACTCGGACTCAAATTCCCTCTTGAGGCCACCGTTCATCATGGGTTCTGTCTTGACGCCATCTACCCCAGCAGGGGTGACAGAGCCGCTGGCTCCAACTCCAACGTCTTCAAATTCATCCTCTTCGTCATCGGACTCTTCACCTGAGCTTATCTCTTCCTTAGCTTCTCTTTCCTGTTCACGAGCCATCTCCGCATAGTAAGCAGCAACTTTGTCATCAAGCGCATCCATGTCAGACTTCTCCTCCTTCACTTCGGGCTTAATGTTGACATCCGACTCAGATTTCACCGTTTGCAAATTGCCAGCAGTTGTCGTAACAGTGGACTGCGTATGCCAAACGGGGAGCGCATTCTGCTGTTCAAGCGCGGCTTTCCGGGCAGCTTCTTCAGCTTGCTCCGCAGCACTCTTTTCGGCAGACGAGGTGAGAGAAATCTCTAATGTCGCCGCATCTGTCCTATTTATTCCTCTCACAGCAGCTTGCTTGCCTGCAACTGCCATACCTGGCCGAGACGGGTTGATGAGCTGGTTTCGCATGACATCAACCTTGTGATCCCACGCAGTATCAAAATCGTTGGGCGGGACTTCAACGGAGTCTATTTGTTTAAGCAATTTCAGTATCGAATCGAGCTGGGCCATAAGTTTGCTATTCTTCTCGTGACCGCTCCGGTCAGCACCGGCGGCCTCGTTGATCTCATCCGCTCTAGCTAGCGTATTTCCACATTTATGGCACTCGAAACCCTCCGGCCCGACTCGACTTAGAACTTCAAGTTGCGTCCATTCTGAACTACATTTCTGACAAATGTATTCCTTTCTTTCGGTGGTAGGTGTAAACTGGGCTTTTATCGTCGAAGTAAGCTTCGAAACACGATACTTTATCGAGTCGACGACAGGATGAAGCGGAATGTAGTAGTACTCGCGGTTTACAGGGCGGGTTTGTCCGTCACGAATCTCCGGTCTAGAATGACTTATGTGCGCAAATGATGTCAGCATTTCGTGAACTGTGGATATTATTGAAAATTGTAGCCCATACACTGAGATTAGGCGGTCTTCGCGTAGACGAGCACAAAGCTTGCGAAGGTCCTTCTGTTGCATTCCAAGAAGAACCGCTAGATCCTCAGCATGTAGGCTATGAGCAAAATGTTAGCACAGAATCTCATGCACCATCTCGAGACTGAGAGGATCATACACTGAGTGCATGAAGAGAGCATCAATCACGAGAATGTGACGGGTCTCGTAAAACGCGCGAGCCACAGTTCGAATCAACGTGCTTGCAAGATCCATATTGGCGATATGGCAGAATTTGTCACTCTCTTCGCTTGGTTTTTCTCAAGGGAGAGAATTCTGGTCCCGATATTCCAGCTGCGCTACTCCCCACGCTCGAAAAGTCCTGGATCCTGGTCGCAACTCTTAGGGAAGAGACATCATTATTCTCTCACAAACAGCAGTCAAGCTGAGGGAGAGTTTGAGTAGCTTCGCAAGGTCCAATAGTCTTTCCGCCCTGGTTAGGTGACAGAGACAACTGGTGCTCTCTTGTAGTGTGATAACGAAGGGTTGCAGTGTCGTCTTTCAAGTCTGGAGAACGAGAGGATGAGAGCATTTGAGACTGAGAAGAGAGATCGGATCTAGCTTTGATGTCACGGGGCGAGGCCCGTTGCTGACTAAACATTCATTTTGACTCGAGCTTCGAAATTTTTGAGAAACCCCTCTCTTTGCTCTTGGGCGACGTTAACTATTTTGTTTTACGATAGTGAATAATTTTAAGACTGCTCTATGAGCGGCTTCGTGTTTTCTAGCCCACGATGGATACAAGCGTGCAGCCTTCCGAGCCGGTTCCTGCAAAGCAGCCTGCGGCCAACCAATCGACTGTTCCCAGTTCAGAAACCCAATCTGAGCAGCTTGGCCAGCGCTCACCAAACGATAGAAAACGCAAGCGAGACGGAGAATCTAACAAGGGAAGAGGTGGTCGCAAACATAAGGCAAAGGATTTGGGACGGAAAGCTTGGGGGCAAGTCCTGTCTTCCTTATCCAAAACTCAAGGTTCCCCACAGCTAACTAATACAAGTCGCGAATCCATAGATAAAAGAGCGCGGAATGAGGAGAGTCAAGCGAAGCGTCAGAAGACCGAGGATGGAGAATTGTTGCCAATCTACGCCACACAATTCTCTAAGGAGGATATCGAGGCAGACCAAAGACGCCCGAAAAAGAAGGTTGCTGTGCTTATGGGTTACTCGGGCAGCGGGTATCATGGAATGCAATTGTACGTTTCGCATTCTATAATCACCGGTTATATTCTAGTCTAACGTTATTTTTCCCAGGAGTAATACTCATAAAACTATCGAGGGCGATCTTTTCGCAGCACTCGTCGCCGCAGGCGCAATCTCCAAAGCCAATGCAATCGACCCCAAAAAGTCCTCTTTCGTCCGGTGTGCGCGAACAGACAAAGGCGTGCACGCAGCGGGGAATATAGTCTCGCTAAAGCTTATTATCGAAGATGCGGATATAGTGAAGAAGATCAACGACAATCTCACCCATCAGATCCGAGTATGGGGCATTGAGCAGACGAACAAAAGCTTCAGTGCCTACCAGCTGTGCGATTCGCGCGTGTACGAGTATCTAATACCGACACACTGTTTTCTGCCACCACACCCTTGTACGCAGATGGGACAGAAGCTTGACGACCTTGCTGAGAAGCATGACGACGTGGAAGGTTACAAACAGCGACAGGCGGAGGTGGCGACATGGTGGGACGATATTGACGATAAATCTATAAAACCAATACTGAGCCTTCTCCCAGAAGCATCGAGACGACAGGTCCAAGAGGCCCTTCATATCTATGATAAGCCAGCTGCCGGAAAGCCAGATGAGGATGCCGCAGTCCAACCTGCCCAGAGCTCAACATCCGCTTCCAACACGGTGGAACAGCCCGAAGAATCCACCCAGCCCAAGGGCGCCCCCGCCGATAGCACGTCAGAAATGACGACCAGCGAAGCCATCGCCGCCGTCCGAGCAGCCTACGTCAAAGCCAAAAAGGCCTACCGCATCGACCCGGATCGACTCGCACGTATCAACGAAGCCCTCGACCTATACGTCGGCACGCGCAACTTCCACAACTACACGATCCAAAAGGGCTTCCGCGAAGCCTCCGCGAAGCGGCTCATAAAATCCTTCAAAGTCTCTCGGGACCCACTCATCATCAACGGAACCGAATGGCTAAGTCTCAAAGTCCACGGACAAAGCTTCATGATGCATCAGATCCGCAAGATGGTAGCCATGGTCACTATGCTCGTGAGATGCGGTGGCGACATCCAGCGCATCGTGGAGACTTATGGGCCCGAAAAGATCCCCATTCCCAAAGCTCCCGGTCTAGGATTGCTTCTCGAGCGACCCATTTTCGAAATTTATAACACAAAGAAAGCCCCCGAGCTGGGTAGGGAACCGCTAGATTTCTCAAAGTATGAGAAGGAGATAGATGAGTTTAAGCAGCGCGAAATTTATGAGAGGATATTCCGCGAAGAGGAAGAAATTGATGCGTACGTTTCAATCTCCTCCCCCCTGCCTTCTTCTTTTTTTCTCGTTTTCTTCTCCCTTCACTCGCTTTCCGAGTTACATTATATAAATGAGCTATCCTTTTGTGTGGCCCAACAAACGAAAACTAACCCTCCCCCCCAAATCACACACAATAGATTCAGCAATTTCTTCAACCACATCGACACATGGCAAGAAAACACGTTCCTATACGTGACCTCCGGCGGGATACCGGCCTCAAAGTCCGCTACGGCAAAAGAAGGTGGTGGCAAGGGCGAGAAGAAAGATAACAACGCTGCTGCATTGGCGGAAGTAGAATCTGAGTCCGAGGATGAAGTCCCGGCCGATGGCGTTGAGGAAGGGGGTTGAAAGAAAGGAAAAGAGACCGTACATTTCAACGCACCTTCTTTTGCTTTTTTTGTATAGTCTGAGACATGGGAAAAGATTATGCATATATATGTGTGTGTCTAGATAAACGTCTTCTAGTCATCTGCAGAGTACTTTAGAATGTCCTTGATACATCTCACTATACGTTAGAACTCTGTTACATATCAAACATTATTACGCTCGCGAGCAGCCCTTTCCTTCCTCTCCTCTATGACACTAAAGTCCGCCGGACTAAACAAACCCGCTAGTAAAAATACTCTCATACTCCGCATGAACAAAAAGATATATCATTCAAACTATTCAAACACATCGTACAACAAGAACAAAGAAAAAGAGAGAGAGAGAGAGAGAGAGAGAGAAAGAAAGAAAAAACACAAGCCTTAAGCTGCGCTTCATATTACACAAAAAAGAACCCTAGGCCCAAATATTCTGGCAAAAAAGTTCAGTATTTCAAGTGAGGAAAAAAGCAAAACGGGAATCAAAACAGCAAAAAAAAGAAACCAGACAAGATAGAACAAAAGAAAGCCCATAGAAAAAGGTGACTGGACATGGAAAACGACAAAAAAAAAGGCAAGCTTGACGTGACGCAAAAAAAAAGAAAAAAAATTCAGTAAATAGTAAACATCGAAGAGTCAACAGCAGGGGGTCATTCCAACTTCAATCATTTCCCATCCTTATTAGTCTTCACATCAGACTTTTTTCTTTTCTTCGCATCTCTCTTCATATATGAGGGACGGACTGATAAAGTCCGCCAATCAAGTAGAAAACAAAAAAATCGCAACAAATATTCAAACAATTTCGCTCCGCAGGACTCAAAAAAACAGAAGGGACTAATTGAAAGCAAACCAAAGTCCGAAAGAGAAAGGGGGAAAAGAAATGTATGCGAGCATATCGCGAGACAACAAACAAAAACAGCAGAAAAACAAACTATAATTCGTTAAAATTTCAATGACTTCATCTTCCGTCGTTGATCAGGTGTTCCAATTACTGGTTCGGAACGGGTATGTTGATGCCGAGATTTGGCTGGGGGAGCTGGCGGAGGAAGCATAGACGTAAAACCCTCTTTCCTGGGACTTGACGGAGCAGACACAAGAGGCTTTGGAGGTGCTTGTCGTGGAGGAGGAGGTGCGGCACCACCCCCGTTCGCCGGTTGGGCTTTCTGTTGAGCCTTTTCATGTTGAAAAACAAGCTCCGTCCATGATTTGCTCTTGCCACCAGAAGAATGACCTTTTCCAACTGTCTCGGCAAGAACGTTCATCCAGCCATCCTTTTCGGCGGCGCTATCAGCATAAAAGTCGATGACCTCACCGTTTGCAAAGCGAATACGGAAGCCCTCCTCGACGAACATATAGCCGTCCTCTTCTTCTGCGAAGGCTGACTTTCTGCGACCACCTCCCTTAGCAGTAGTTTCCTTCTGAGTCAAAGTGGATCGGTCGTCAATGAGCTTCTTAGCCTTGCTCAAATTGATGATTGCGCGACGTTGGCCGGTAGTCTGATGGAACGCAGTCAACTCAGTGCCTCGCAGCTTGAAGAATCTTCGTCGCCAGTACTATAAGAGGGGTTAGTCAACGGGGTTCTGATGAGTGGGACGAAATTTATTTGGACATACCGGACAGTCTCCTCCTTGTTGGGACAAAAAGCCCTCCCAAGAGCGGGACGTCAGATTATCAGCATCTCTCATCTCTCGGATGCAGGCATTCATACTCTTCGGCATATCGTCATCTGTAGCGCCTTTGGGCTTCGGAACATAGAGAAGTTGAAGTTCCAGGCTACCAACCTGGTACGGCGGACGCAGTTGGGTTCCCGAACCAGCAGGATTCCTCTTGCTCTTAGAGTTGTTGATCGTCTTGTCCACCGCCCATTCATTGAAGCAGGTGACGAAGGTAGTGAAGGGCCTTCCAAAGGCTTGCGACTCAAAATCAGTGAGGGAAATGTATGCGCGAGCGAAGCTACCATCGCTTGCCACGAGAGTGCGCAGTTTCTCCCAAGGGTCTGCTTTTTCAGCCAGTGCTCTTTCCTCGGCTTGCTTTTGCTTCAGCTGGTCTGCTTCGAGCTGCTGTCGGAGTTCCATTTCCTTCCGCTTCTTTGGAGAGGCAAAGACCCGACTAAAAGCAGAAGTCTTCTGGGACTTTGACTTGGCGGGAACAGACGCAGGAGCAGGCTGAGTCTTTGGCTTCAGCTGGTCCGGCTTCATTTGAAGGGTTAATTGAAACTCAAGCTCATTCAATACAACAAGCTCGAACTCCTGTCCAATGGGGGCAGATTTCCCAAGCTCGAGCCAGGCTGTAGTCACGCAGTGCAAGCCGTTATCGAGCGTCAACGCAAAATAGGATCGCTCTCCTGTGACGACAATGTTAGCACATATTTCCCGGTATGGGAGCAAATTTACGTACCTCGGGGGAGTGGCAGATCCAAGTCTCTCACACCGACCACCTTGACAAACAGGCGGCCTCTCTCCTCTCCATCGTCGAAATCCAAACCTTCAGCATTAGCATCGCTTGTCTCAATTATGGGCTCTTTCACGATGCTTTCTTGACCTGGTAGAGGAGGCACTGCCCCACCAACAGGCTTCTTTTTGGGGAATGCGCCAGATACTTTGATGCTCTGTCTTCTTGTCGATGGACTCCAGGGCTCTGTTGTCCAAGTTTGTTGACTGGCTTTGCGAGGTGAGCTTGGAACCGACTTAGATGCTTGGGAATCGCCTTGCACAGGGCCTCGAGGATTCTCTTCAGGACGACTGCTTGCGACCACAACCTTCGTGTTTTGCCTCATAAGATACCCTCTCTATATTCAGGTTCGAAATCAGTCACATATTATCGATGGCAGGTGAGGATAGTTGGGGATAGGGGGGATAGATTTAGAAGTGGGTGTGAGCATACCTTCTGTGCTTCAATGAGGCGGTCGAATTCCTGATCCAACCCAAAACCCAGCCCTTCATCGCTTGCGCTAACGGGAATAGACAACTTAACGAGTGAGCTCAGTCGCTTCTCCTGTGGTGCTTCTCCGATAGTACTGAGGCGAGTGTCACCAGTGGAACCTTCGTCTGCGGAGCCATCGCTGTCATTGACACCTTCCAATGCTGCCTCGCGGTGCTCCATCTCTGGAATTGATGGGACACGGGTAGACTGGCCACTAACCTTTCGGCGTGTAGCGGCCATGGAGGCAGGATCTGCAGGAGTCAAGGAAGGCCTCGTCTGCAGAGCACCACTCGGGACCCGTACTGTGGCAATAGGTTCAGGAATGTTAAGTGGTGGCTCTGCCAGCTCTTCAACGTCCAAAGGCTCTTCTTCGACCAGTTCCTCATCCATCGGACGGTGAATTACTGATTGCGGAGTGAGCGCTTCCTCGGGTTCCTCCCCTAGAGTGTCGACTTGATCTTCGGGAGTTTCTGGTCGCTGGAGAGAATTTCGAAATGATGTAAGGCTCAGGTGAGGCGCGGTCATAGGGCGTTCCTCAATAGTGGATGACTGATCAATGTAGGAACGTAGATCGACATCGAATTCATGTTCATTTTCCATCAGTCCCGAGATGGATAGATGATGGGTATTGGCGTCGGAATCCAAGCCTTGTACGTCCTTAGTGCTCTCTGGGACGGGTGTGGATTGGTCCTCCGAAGCTTCATGAGCTTCGTGGAAAGGCGATGGCTCATTGTCTTGCAACGCTTGGGAGTAATGACTGGCGTTGTCATCTTCCGCATAGTCAAACTCTGACTCGCCAGCGATGGAGCTATCATCCATGTTCTGGGAGTAGTACTCTGGAATAGCATAGAGATCAAGGTCCTGATCCTCTTGATCATCCTGATCATTCTCCTCCTTGACGACGATCTCCTCTTCCACCTCATCTCCACCCTCCAAAGAAGGTATCGGCACATCAGGGTCTAATGGCAGCTGATATCGCGGGGTTTCACTGCGCTGGGAGGACACGTCACTCGCATCACTGAAGCTGTGATTGTGGCTCCTGAGGTTCTGCAAGATCGACTCCCTCGATATTTGCGGAGGAGACGAGCCGAGGTTAAAAGAGGACTCATCCTCATATTCGAATGGATGTTTGGATTCATCCCGGTCGAAGCTTCTATCCTTGGCACCAGCACGTCTCATCCGTCTTTCCCGCTGCGCCTCTGCCTCGGGCGAGCGCTGCTGGTCCTGCATCATCATGAGTTGAAGTCGATCCTCCAGCGACATAGAGCCACTACCAATGTCAGCCTTGGAATAAGACGCAGGGCGCAAAGGAGATGGCAAGGTGCGCTGCACGCTGCTTGCACGTTCCAATGTCGACGCTAACTTGCTGCTTTGGTCTGGACTGGGTTGCGCACTAGAAGAGGGAAGAGGTGGAAGTGGGCGACGTTCGCCATTGGAGTCCAATGACTCAACGCGTGACAATTGTGACTCGCGAAGTGGAGATGGTCTGGCGTCTGGAGCTGGGCTTCCATAGTCGTTCGTGAACGGATCATCCTCTTCATTCATCATATCGCTATTTGCGCTATCTGGGCTCATGTAGCGCCATTCATCTGGCAAAACCACGGGGGTCTTCTCGGTATCCTCCAGCGATGCATCGAAACTATCCTCTATGCCGTGGTCAAAGCTATCCTCAAATTCGGCCGAATCGTAGCTTCCTTCGCGCGAGCTGGCAATCGATGAAGGAGCTGGGGTAGTCATTTCATATTCATTGATTTGTGGAGGCGCAGCATCGAAAGTGACACTTTTTGCATGCGCACGCGATCGGGTAGTAAGCTGCGATTGATCATGCGCTGCTTCCTCGTTGTCGGACCAAATCTGGCTTTCCGGGTCGAATGGAGAACTTCTGTTCCCAAATTGGCCCCTCTTCGACAGGGAAGACTTGGTCGGAGATGATTGAGAGCCGGTTGACAGGCTGCTGCCGGGTCTGGCGGGTGAAGACATGGTAAAAGCTGGTGCTTTGCCCAGATCTTTGTTCTGCAATGATTGTAAAAACTGTGATGGCAGCTGCCTTCGCGCATCAACAGGACCTCCAGGATTATTACTCGACTGAAATTGCATGCTTAGTGGTCTGCCGCTTGCCAGGGGTCGCTCGAGTACTCGCACTTGTGATGGGTCATACTCCTGCTTCTGTTCGCGGGCAAACATGCTGCTATTCTTAACGCGCGACGCTCGCTTCAAATTTTCGATAGATGACCGCTTCGATGGGCTGCTGGAATAGTCCGGCTCATAAGGGCTCTTGTTTTCTGAATCCGACCGGAAGGGTGACGCTTCACGGCCTTTCCAGAACAAACGAGGGGATTGAGAAGTGTTGAAAGGGGAGGAGTCAAAGGGTGACGAGTCGCCATTGATAGAGCCCTTTTGCCAATGGTTAGCTCATGATATAACGATATTTCTTCAGACTTAAACATACTCTCGTGCTCTGATTCCAGCTGGGCGAGTTTCTTCTCTGAGCGGCTGGACTGAGCTCAGAGAGTGGTCGCTGTCCATTTGCCATTGGTAATTGGGATGAGCGCGCACTCCTTTAGACGCTAAAAACTGTGTCAGTAAACACCAGAGTTGGACAGGTTTTGCGCAATGCTTGTCCCACGCGGGTATGTTTGTGGGATATATGTACGCAGCAGCATTGGAGCTATGGACGTACCTATTCTTCAAACCACACCAAAACGTAGAGTCGAAGAAAGCCCCGAAGCGTCAGCAAGAATAAACAGTGGGATGGTAACGTTTGCTCAGGTTCAACAATGCGTGTTTTGTGCAGACCGTACTACCACCACACTCGAAGTAAAAGGTGGAGGGGGGATAGTAAATACGAAACTAAACAGCAGTGCAACAAACACCGACTCGTAAAATAGAAAAACAGAGAGCGACTGAGAAGGGTAGCAAAGAGAAAGGTCACTGTCGTACCATGGGACACGAAGGAAGAGGGAGTGGAGAGAGACGGAGAAGAAGAGGAGAAGAGAAGTGGTGCGGGAAAGGCGAGAGAGATCGTTGTGGTGGAGAGAGAGACCGCCTTATGGACGAAGCGAACACAGCAAGACAAGCTGGAATCGAGTGTTGATGTGCCAAGACCCCGCGTTACCACGACAACACCCCCGATCTAGTTTAGCGTCGTGCCGCTTGTCGCAGCTTAGATTTTTCTCCGTCAAAGCTTCTGCTCCACTGCAGCCAGACCTTCAGGAGATCGATATTCGATCTTGCAGTCTCTCCTGCAACCACCACCAGGCTCGTGTGAAAGTGAGACCGTTGCAATGTCAGCCCTCACCTCCCTGTGTCTGTTCTGCCAGCTCAGAGCTGCTCCAGCAAGGCAGAAACTTCCACTTACCACATCATGGCAGTCTGTCCGCTTTGCCTCAGCAAACGCCCTGCGTCGCAAACCGTCTCGCATGGCCCTGTCCCGGGATGTCGCCAAACCCTCGCTGCAGAAATCTCCGAAACGCTTCCAGAATAGCCCCTTTGGCGCCATGAACCTGACTGAGGCAAATATTCGCGGCAAGCCGCAGAGAACGAGGTCCGAAGCCGAGATGAAACGATCATCATCCTTTGGTACAAAAGATGGCAGTGTAGGGGGGAAGAGGAAGAAGGAGACGGCTGTCTTCAAGGCGCTGAAAATGCAGACATCCCTGTCTCCGGTGCCGTATGGACGTCGAAATGCTATCAAGGCCCGGATTGCAGAGGTTGACGATTTTCACCAATTCCCTATCCTGCCGTCTGTCTGCGACGCGATCTACAAAAATGCGCTCGAGGGGCTAACCGAGGTCACGCCAACTCCGATTCAACGAGTGGCCATTCCAACGCTCGTTGATCGCGCCGAAAAACCTAAGAAGACAAAGACCGCCGACGACGAAAATTTACATGACTTTGACCAGTTTCTGCTCGCAGCGGAGACGGGTTCTGGGAAGACGTTGGGCTACCTTGTTCCGGTAGTTGATGCTATCAAGAGGGCAGAGGTTGAGGAGAAAATACAGCAGGAGCAGGAGGAGATAAAAAAGCGCGAAGAAGAAAAAGCAAACCCGAACGTCTGGGAGCTTGAATCGCCAGAGCTGAGCTCAAAGGAAAACGCCGCCGACGTTGCCCGACCCAGAGCCATTATCCTAGTTCCCACATCTGAACTCGTCACCCAGGTTGGAAAACTGGTGAAACAGCTTTCCCATACAGTAAAATATCGCTCTGCTATGATATCTTCGTCCTTGACACCTCGCAGAATTACCAACAGCGTCTTCGCTCTCGGGGGTATCGACATCCTCGTCGCCACTCCTCATCTCCTCTCCTCGATCGCAAAAACCAACCCCTACATTTTAAGTCGAGTATCCCACCTCGTCATCGACGAAGCCGATTCCCTCCTCGATCGCTCATTTGCCCCAACTACATCTATCATAATTGATAAAACCGCCCCTACCCTAAAACAGCTCATTCTCTGTTCCGCCACCATCCCCCGCAGCCTCGATACATTTATGCGAACCCGTTTCCCGGATATCCGCCGTCTCGTGACTCCCAACCTCCACGCCATCCCTCGCAGAGTGCAGCTCGGCGTAGTCGACATACAAAAAGACCCGTACATGGGGAACAGAGACATGGCATGCGCTGATATCATCTGGTCCCTCGGCAAGTCTGGCGACACGTATGATTCAGACAACATCCGCGTGCAAGGCATAGGCCGCGAACCCAAGAATCTCATCGTCTTCGTCAACGAGCGCGAGACCGCCGAGTCGGTAGCAACATACCTGGTTCAAAAGGGAATCCACGCCGTCGCCCTGACGCGCGATACCTCTGAGCAGCGCCAAGGCGAGATCCTGGAAACCTTCACTACGGGAAAAGCGCCCCCCACGACCGAAGATATTAAAACCGCGTCTAAGATGCGGAAGAAGTTCCTGAATGACGCGGTCCCCTTTGCTGGAGCGCAGTCTTCTGATTCCTCGTACAGCAAGAATGGTCGACTTCAAGACGTGCGGGTGCTTGTTACTACGGACTTGGGATCTCGGGGCATTGACACTATTACCGTCCGTACAGTGATACTATACGACGTGCCACACACGACTATTGACTTCATTCATCGTCTCGGACGAACCGGACGTATGGGTCGTAGAGGTCGTGGTATTGTGTTGGTGGGCAAGAAGGACCGTAAGGATGTGGTGAAGGAGGTTAGGGAGGCGATGTTTAGAGGTCAAGCTTTGATCTAGAGAATTTGGTACTTTTTTTAATGATTTGTTGTTTTTCTACATCTGAGATATATACCTTGTACTATAGACGGAAACCTAGCATATATTGGAGTTAGATCTTTTTGTCTTTTTTTTTATATATTTTTGTACAGTACGAGTTAGGTGCTATGATATGTATGGTAACTAGAGTTTGGGTGTTGGGCTATTTAGGCCGAAGGCAAATATATATTTTTCTATCTTTGTAAATCTTGTCGGAATTAGGTCTCAGATCCCAAGGTAATGAGCGTGTTTATATATGTAGTTTTCTAATTTGATCCTATTTTAAAACCTCCCTGAGGTCTGTCCTGGGCCTCCTATAATTGATCCCTTCGTGGACCTTTCATGTCCGATTCCCCCAGTCCGCTCCTGGTCCCGATCACATAGGGGCTGCAGATCACGTAGCTTCGGTGTCCTAATTATTTTATTTCAGGAATTTACACGGAGACCACCGTTTTTGCTAGGGAGACCATCTATTAAGACCCTTTATAGTTTAGACTGGTAATAGCCGTACATACAAAATAACATGAGACCCTATGAGCAGTAAAAATTATAGAATCCACCCCCCCCCCCCCCCCCCAAAGCTGCAGCTGCAGAATTCAAAATCAAAAACAAATTCCTCTACATCCTGAGCAGTGAGGGTCAGCTACAGGGTCAGCTGTGTGGCTGACCCGGCAGTGAGCTTGGTGAGCTCAGTGGGTTGAGAATTCGGCTCCTACCCACGAAGTCAGTTATCAGAGGGGATTTTTGACTGCTCATAGGGTCTCATGTTATTTTATATGTACGGCTATTACCAGTCTAAACTATAAAGGGTCTTAATAGATGGTCTCCCTAGCAAAAACGGTGGTCTCCGTATAAATTCCTGTGAAAATACAATGTAAACAGACGTTGAGCCGCACTACGGATCGCCGCAGATCTCCCAGGAAGAAGATCACCGCGTCACTGATCGCAAAAATAAGCAACACTCCGGTGCAGGATAATTCGGTCCTACCATGTGTTATAGCGGTGTGCTATGATCCTCGAGTGTCAACCATTCTCCTAATGACCACCGGATGGGTTATCCAGATCCAAAATTGACGAGGAGATTCCTGCCATTCATATTTCCCTCTCTGTGTTTCTGGATGATAACGTATCAGGTATGTTTAAAGACAGTCAAAGGCAGTTATAGCAGTTGTATCTTGTATACAGAGTACATAGTACCCCTAACTGGGGAGCAGGTTAAATGAATCAATCAATCATGATGGTATGTATCTCAAAAATCGCGCCTACACCCGGCCGCCGCTGCTTGCCGCCTCTCATATAAATTCATTGGGTGCTACATACAATATGTATATAACTAGAGTTGGGTGTTGGGTTATTTAGGTCGAAGGCAAATATATATTTTCCACCTTTCTAAATCTTTGTCGAAAAAAGGCAATACAATCCCTCCTTAACAACCTCCTCAACACTCTTCTTCTCAAACACATATGTTCCTCTAACTTCATGCCTCTGCTCTTTATATTTCCCAATGCTATTAGGATATCACTTAACAGTATCAGTGATATATCTATTTTAATCTGGCCTTCTCTCTGTTCTATGTGCTACCTTATTTGTCGGAAAGGAAAGCAAAGCAAGCAATTTTCCCTTTCATAACCACAAACAAAACACACTTTTACAACCAAACAAGCATATTATCTCTTTCTTTTGAAACCACGAGGGTTAAGTGACACTTAACTGGGCTATTTTATTCAAAGGGCAGCCAGGAAAAAAATAAAAAATAAAAAAAACCAAACGGCGCAAAAGTATGGAGAAAGAATGGGGGGGAGAGGGGCATTGAAAATCCCTCTCTCCTCTCTCTTTCTCAGGATGGGAAAACGAAGTCCAAAAGAAGAAGAAAAGAAAACCGCTCTACCCAGATGAACAAACTACATTCAGGAAGAGGCGGGAAGAAGACCAAGGCATATTGTTTGCTTTTGCCTTTTCCTTTGCCTTTTTCTTCTTCATAGCCTCTCTCTTTTTTTTTTTCCATCATCAACCGAAGTTCCAACAACAACAACAACAGTAGTAACTAACAACAACAAAAAAGCCGTTTGCGCCCCTTGCGTGCAAATGTTTGAAACAGCACAAAGTGCTAAAGAAAAAGAAAAGAAGAATTGATTGTTCTTTCTAGAACAAACAACAAACTGACAAGGGCAAATAAAGCGCGTTTACAATGCTACAACGGGAAAAAAAGACGATGCCCGACTGAGTCTTGTACGTTGGGAGTGCGAAAGGCGGGCTTTCGAAAAAAGGGATGAAGAAAATGCGCGAGTATATACCTAGGTACATATAGCCGTTTGGGAATGGACGTACATACAAACCTTAACGTCTTTCTCTTGCTTTTTTCTATTTTTGTCTCTTATTTGGTTCAGATATTGAAATCATTGCCTCTTCCTCAAGAGGAGACAATACATACATAGTACCCCTACTTACGTGAGGAAATGGGCTCCTCAGTCTCTCTCGTCGTCTCCCCTCCCTCTCCCCCTTCCCATACCCACCACTACCGCTGCTCCGGTCGACGAAATTCACACTGCCATTCCTCCCATAGATCCAGCCGTCGCCATAATCGATGTACGTGCTCTCCACATCGGGGAGACAAGAGGCACAGGTCCTGTCAAGAACATAGACTTGAGAGAGAGGCCACAAGAGCACCGCTGGACCAGTTAATTCTCGCTGCGACGGACTATCTTCGGACTGAGACGCGGAATATTAAGGAACGGTTGGATAAGGGGAGAGGGAGGAGGCGGAGTTGGAGTTGGAGTAAAAGTCGAAGAGGGACTAGAAGCGGGAGGGTGAGGGAGATGGATAGGGAGGATATGGAGAGAAGGGATAGGGAGATAGCAAGTGACTTAGATAGGGAGGAGAGGGAGGCGAGAGAGATAGAGAGAGAGATGGAGAGGAGAGACAGGGATATGGCTAGGGAGATGGAGAGGGAAATGACACCTCTGGAACCTTCAGAAAGGGGTAGGCGGGTTCGAAGTGCAAGTCGGGGAGGTAGGGAGAGGGAGCTTGTTGATGGTCCACCGCCAGACAGAGACAGAAGGTTTGGAGAGGGTGTGGGTTCACGTTCAGGAGCGGGCGCGGGCTCACGACGTCGACAACCGGAGATGCACGAAGTCCCTGGTCGTCCTCCGCCGCCGGAGATTCAGCGACGAAGAGCGCAGCGGAACGATTTTACTGGTGGTATCTTAGGTGGTGCACCGCCGCCCGAGGAGGTGGATATGGGATTTCCTCCCGCAGAAGGTATGTTCATTTAATATCCCATGTTTCATGTCCTAGCTCTGGAAAGAAAAAAAAGGGGCGGGGATTGCTGACTACAAGGGCTCAACAAAAGGAGACCCCCAATTAACCTATGGTCCGCCTTATCCCGTCTTCTCGGACGATGAGCGGAGGTTATAACTGTGCCCGTTGCCTTGCTAACCTGCAGCAATTATAGGTTTAGCAAGGCAAGAGTGGGACAGTTATGCGCGCAGGACGCCTCTAGATGCTTGTCCTGGCCCTTCTAATTCCCGCCGGACAGGCCAGCCTCCGTCGCCGTCCCTTCGGCGACAGGAACGAAATGAGACACCTTTCGTCACTGCGCTTAATTCCCCCGCATCTACGCTGGAGGAGGAGGAGGAGAGGTCCGTGGGGTTTGTGGAGGTGGACCCGATCACAGGAGTGAGGACAAGAGACGTGTGAAGTGGCAGAATAAGAGACAAAGGCACGTTCTGTTTAAAATTTGCTAGGTAGTTCTTGAAGAAGGGACATGACACACTGTTCCACTCCGAACCGTCCTGTGACATCCATTGTTTGTTTGGCTAAGTGTTTGGAGAATGTGTACAATATATGACGACATACCGAGCTGACACATTGAAAATGCATTTGCTTTGGGTAAGGGTACTTCCAGAGTAGCAAAGTTCTGGCAACTTAGAAGCGCTCAGTTTGCCCTTGCAACTGTAACAATTGTTGCTCGAGCAAGAAACCATTGCTCCTTTCTCTACTTGAGTTATTATATCTCAGAGGGCAGGTCCACCTCGTCTGGCAGGTAGTTCCTCCTCCAAGGAAGCAACACAAGAAAATAAATATCCCTTCCTTGAAATCCGGCTTTTTTTGTTTTTGTTTTCATTTTTCCTTCCCCAGATGAACTATACAGCACCCATTATCAACAACTCCTACACACAAAAGCACAGAAAACATCTCAAGCAACATTTACTTACCTTTTTTCCAATCTACTGCACTTCTCCTCCTCCGATGCGCACGACCCGATGCCCAAGAGGGCCCACCCGACTCTCATTCTTGAGGTGGGCTGGTCAGAAAGCCCCCAAAAACTTGCGATCGATTGCGCAGGGATGGTTAGAAGCAGAAAAGACCAGATACTGAGATAGTCCTGGCGATTAAGATGGATCTACCGCACAACTCCGTGGTTGTGTATCCAGAAATGGGAGGAGGACGACCACAACGACCACAACGACCGCCACGACCACGACGATGACGACGACGACAACAGCACCACCAGCAGCATCCTAGATCCCACTTGCTACTTTGATAGCATCCCTTGTGCTCGTGGTAGTGAGCTTGTTGGGGCTAGCGGCCGTGTGGGTGGCGTTCCTGGGTGTAGGGGGCGCACGGTACCTTCTTTTCCGTAGGCAAAACTTGGGGCGGTGGGCAGCCTTGAAGCGCGGCGCCTATGTCGTCATACCAATATACTTCACTCAACAAGTGGATGTTGAAGGACCCTGTATGTCATCTCCTTTTGTTTGGTAAGTTCAATTCCTCCATTTTCAGCTGATGTATGCTAACTCTACGAAAGTAAAACAGACCTCCGCCTCAAGTAAGCATATGCTCCGTCGGTTTTGATGCAAATGCTAACAGATGCACAGCTCCGTCGTCACCTCCGCGAGGCACATCCTGGCGCGACTGCCAACACCAGTCGTCGAAACGTTGACACTTTGGAAATCGCGCAGGGACGCAAGTAAGTTGGATAAAGGTCACAATGTGTTTAGCATATGCTGACATTAAGGAAGCGAGATCAAGCGCTGGGTGTTGACGCAGGGTTGGCGTAATGCTTGCTACGTGCATGAGCCCGGCCGTGGCCCCCTGGGCGACTATGCCCGTTCCATTCCGGCACACCCAACGTCTAGACGTATTCCGAAAAAGAGATTCATTGAAATTAGGGTTATCACGTAGTTGCGATGGTGTAGGTTTGTTCCATGCCTTGCTTTGCACGAAAGAAGCCGCAGCTGGCGCTTTAGGGAGAAAGAGAGAGAGAGAGACTGATCGGTTGGATTAGACGTGGGAGCTTTGCGCTGTTAAACTGAAGACGATCCTGCCCTGGTTGTCTGAGATCCGAAATTAGGAATTAGGAATCTAGGTACTTTACCCTATATTCTCCTGAGGTGTGCGTGGTTCAACAGCTGGAACCCATAATGGGATATGCGAAATGTTCGCGAGAATCGCGAACTCCCGAAGATATGCTCGGTACAGAGCAATCACAATAACCAACCGCAGCACAGAAACTAACTGAAATAACGATGAAGCTGACACTCAACCGTCCGTGTTGCCATGATGATAGATGTCAAAGAAACGCCGAAATATGAAAAAAAAAAATCTCTACGCACCAAAGAGAAAATCGAGCGATTCAAGTCGTTACGGAGCCTCCAACCCAGCTGACAACGGCAGCAGCCTCAAAAATAGCGAACTTCCAGACTCCGGCTCCCTCTAAACACCTCTCCTCAGGCTCCAACGCGAGTTAACGGGACGACAAGCAAGTATAAAGCGGCGACGAAACCGTCAAACAGGAATGTTGGCTGGCAGGAAGCCATGTCTCTCTGGCGATTTCAACCATCGCGCAGCAAAAGCGAAGGCTGCATACAAGCGGTTCATGTTTGACTAGCTGGAGGGAGACACACAATTGTTCGAAAATCTTGTTAGAGTAACTTTTAGTTTTACAAGTTATATTTGCAATGCTGGTGTTTGGCTTTTCTGCGGATTCTAGTAATGGTGTGATAACAGACAGTCTGAGAATCTTTGCGGCTGGTATATAGCACCGATCTTTTGTATGAGTTGAGGTGCTATGATAGCTGGGAGGTGAGGGTGGGTTAGGTTAGGTTGAAAGGCAAAGTATGTTGTATGTATTTCCACTTGTTGCTTTGCCCCGTAGCTATTATACGAGACAAATGGCCTAGAAGACAGGTTAGACAGACAGATGGAGAGAGAGAGAGAGAGAGAGAGCCTGGAATGTAACACACCTTTGCCTTGCCATTGCAGAGGGCAAATAAAAACCTGCATCATGATAGTAGCATGATCTTGACGGGTCGAACAAGAGCAAAACAAACGAACAAATAAACGAACAAACAAACAAGAGTGACGAAATGGTTGGGGAAGGAATATATACCTCCCTCAATCCCCTCTTCCCCGGGCAAAGCAAACTCTTTCATCACCAAACCCATTAACCGTCCTCTCTCCCTTCGTTGATCAACCCACCGAAAGCATCGTGGATATATCATCGCCAAACCCAAGGGCGAAACAACCACCCCCCCCCTTCCTTTTTTGAAAACCAATCCTCAATCAAAACACATCACCCCACGAAACCAAGCAATCTCACAATATATATCCACCCAAAAAAAAGAAGAATAAGAAGGCCATGGGCCCCCTAAAATCCTGGTCCCTCTTCCGCACACGCCTTCACCAACCCCTTCCCTCAGAATCTTCCTATACAGCCTCTCTCCGCCTCAGCACCACACCTCCTGAATACTGGACACGACACGACATCATGCTCTCCCGGCGCCTTCGGCACGAACGACTCGTCGCGATGGAGAAGTGTCTGAAGCGCGGACATAGTACTGTCGATGCTGCGAGGTTCAAGTATGCGAGTGGACCGTTTTGGCCGAATACGTTAGCAAGGCCGGATTATGTGGCGAGAGGGAGGTATGAGGTTGAGAGGGGGTTGCAGGCGCTGGCGGAGACTTTTGGGTGGGAGAGGGTGGGGAGGGATGAGGAGACGGGGGAGCTTTTGGTTTTGGATGATGAGGAGGGATGGGTGCCGGTTGGGTATTATTGGTGATTTTGGGGTTTGTGGGAATAGAAAGGGGGAGGGGATTTGGTTGAAGGGTGGGGTGGTTGGGTGGTTTTGATGGTGGATAAAGTACGCAATGGGGGGGGGAGAGAGAGAGAGGGAGAGATGCCTGGAAGCTGGGAGAAATGTACACAGTTCATTTCAAAGTATGTATGGACAATCCAAATCGCGGATTCATAAAAGTGCGGGTATCATTACAAAAAGATCAACTGCCCATCACCAACACCTGAAAAAAAAAGAAATTGAAAAAAGAAAAACCCAATAGTATGATACAAAATGTTGAAATCGTGACGAAGAGAAAAAGAAAATGTGTGGAAAATAAGTCATTATGATAATAAAATGAACAGATTTCCAAATGCACACACATATGGCTGGTTGGTCTCCCTGGCCAAACAGAGAGAACAAGTGCATTCGACACCCAAGTAAGCCAGAACGAAGCCCCCAAAGCGCGAGCTGCGTATGCGTATTACGTATGGGTATGTTGCATGACATTACATCGTCATCCTCAACTCTCTCGCGGCCCTTCTACTGCCCCTCGTCATACGCCTTTCATCTCCCATCTCACTAACATCCGTATCGGTTCTCGCATCCGACATATCCGGCGTAGGGCTGATGCCGAAACTGCTCACACCCCGATCACGACGCTGTATTCGCGCCCCTTCATCTGTGGATAAGAAGCGATGAACCGTGCGATGATCCATGACTCGCTCTTCCTTGTCGTTGCGACCCTCTTTATCCGTTTTCGGCCAGCGATAACCATAGATCTTCGAGTGTCGCTCGCACCGTGGACATTCCTTGCGTATAAGGTACGAGTCTGCTTGCACAAACCAGGCGTTGCAGGTGGAACAGTCTACCCAGCGATCGTACCGGTGGGCTAACAGCTTTGCGGTCTTTGTGTAGTCGCCGGGGACGCGGACAGAAGGTGGTAGTTCTGCCTCAACGGTGGCTATAAGGCGTCGTTTCCGCTTCCCGGGCTTCTTCGACTTCAGATCCTTTTTGGTAACGAGCATGTCGGCGTCGTTTACTTCCCACGATGCAGACAGGTCGGAAAGCTCTCCATCGTCTTCCTCGTCTAATACTATGTCTGGGAGCTTCGGAATCTTCATCTCCTGCCCTGAATTTTGGGGCTCGATAGTTATTGATACCGGTGGATCTGGATCTGATTGACCAGACGCTTTATGAGCTGTACTATCAGATACCGAGGTGGCCGTAGTTGATCGGGTGGAAGGTTGCGAATCATCCGTCCCAGAGCTAGAGGACGTTTGATCAGTAGTAGTAGTAGTAGTAGTAGTAGTAGTAGTAGTAGTAGACGAAACGCATCCAGAATCACAGTTGAGTGGACGCAGTTCCTGTCCGCCAAAAACACTGAGGCTTGCCGGTGTGTGGATACCCGAATTGCCATGGAGTTTAGAGTACATAGTCATTGGTGAGATAAAGGGAGTTTGGAGGGGATCGGGACTACTGGGCGGAGATAACTCCAGCCGCAAATTCGAGCTCTTTCTTTCTAGCTTTCGCCGTTTCGGAGGGCTCGGGAGATCGGGTGTTTGTGCCCGTGACCTTTCCGTGTCGTCGTTATCTGTAATAGAGAGCGGAGGAATCGTGGAGAGGTCGTTTTCTAGGGCAGACGGTGGAAGAGACGCAGGACTATCTGCGGTTGGCTTGGTAGGAGGTGCCCAACCGTTCCGTAGCGCAAGCTCGCAGCTGTTGCAGAGACATTCGCAATTGTCCTCGCCGAAATAGTTATCGCCATATGTAACGGTAATCTCCTCGCCCACAACGATATCCCGCGTCGCAACGACTTCCATGCTCTCTGCCGTTTTCATCACAAGCCTACCATTAGCGTCGCAGTCATGATTGGCGAATCTCGCGGGACCAAGGAAGATAGATGGCGTGTTCCTCCTGCTAGACATCACAATGCTAAAATCCCGTCTCGTCAAGTCTAAATCATTCTCTTCTTCGCGAGTCATAGGCACCAATGTACCCGTCAAATTCTTTATAGTTTGTCCCGCCCTAATAAATTTCCTCGCCGAGATAGCAGCTTCATGATTCGTAATCGTATATCGATTGGTGGTCGCAACTTCAAACGGGCAGTCGGGAAGGTATATGCTAACATATTTGCGGAAATGCCGACGAAACCATTCCTTCTCTCGATCCGAGCGCAGCCTACCCAGGAATTTCTTCAATCCGGGTAGAGCCAGAAGGCCCCTTTCTGCCTTGGCCACGTCCTTTCCGACAATGACATCGTGAAGTAAGATCGCGGCGACTTGGTCTTCATTGACGCCTCTGCATGGGGTGTATTTGGTTCGATTCTTGCGGATTTCGGTCCAGAAGAAGGCCTACAAAAACCCCCAAGGTCAGCGCCAGATGTCCTTTCCTTTATTTGGAGCCTAGAAGGTAAAAGAGGGCACGCACATGGTCGATCAATGTATCTGTAGCCACGTCGTCATAACTCGCCAGTTTCGCCAGTGTCAGCTTGTCTTTGCGCGCGTTAGTAGCAGAACTGCGCGCCATTGCACGGAGATGCCGATGCCGGGTTCAACGCGAATCGAAATCATAAGTTAAATAGAGAGAAAATAAATAGTAGTAGTTCATTTAACAAAATTGAGATTCGAGGTGTTGTTTCCAAGGCTGAGACGGGTTTGGCAACATGGGGGCCAAAAAGCAAAAAAGAAAAGGCCCCAGTGTGGTCGTCGAAGAGATCTGAGCACCAATACCAATGATGCGCCGCAGAAGTGTTGTGAAGTTTTGTAGAAAAAAAGGACCGTGACACATGAAAAATAAAAAAGATCTACAATGGTACGATCATGGCGGATAACACGCGCATGCGCACGAGCCGCGACGGAGTGCTCGAGAATGTGGCATTCGCATGTGTTGGAGAGTTGAGTGAGGAGGAGTGAGCAAGGGTGAGCAGGCTGCAAGAAGAGGAAGAGGATGTTATGCGCGAGAAGCGATCGACTCTATGAAAGGGGAGGGAGACTGCTGATTGGCTGGGTGCTTTCGTGCTCTCGGCTCCGGAATATTCTGGTTCCGGTTGCGGCTCTTTTTCGGTGCAGACAAGAAGACGACAAGAAGAAGAAGAAGAGGAAGAGGAAGAACAGACTGTTAGCTTTGCGGAACTGCACATTATGCTATCAAGATGATTCAACTCAAGGTGCGTGAAAATCCCATATTACTAATTGTTCTATCTGGGCTATGTAGTTGGCCCTGCTTGCTAACCCCATTTCTCTGTTGCCCGCAGACGATGCTTAATTGCATCGACAACTCCGGCGCCGCGGTTGTCGAGTGTATAAGCGTGTTGAAACGGAAAAGCGCAGCTAGGATTGGTTCGTTTCACCCCCTCCTTCTCCTTTCTCCCCTTGAGATATGCCGCGGAGCTATATTTTGCATGGTTGGTTGTGGCTAAAGTGTGGGTATTCGTTCGTTTTAGGTGATCGAATCATCGTCGTCGTGCAGAAGCAGCGAAATTTTGGCCCCGAAGCCTCCACCGCAAATACCGGTATCGCGAACAAGGTCCGTCGCGGAGATGTGCGACACGCTGTCATCGTGAGGTCGAGGAAGGAGGTAGAGAGACCCGATGGCAGCTATGTCAAGTTTGGTGATAATGCCTGCGTCTTGATCAACAAGTCTGGTGACCCGATTGGAACAAGATTGAATGGTTAGTCCTTTTTTTTTTGGGGCAGGAATCCACGATTAATTCTTTTTACGTTATGAGAGTGCGCATGCTAACCACGGGGGGGAAATAGGTATCGTGGCAGCTGAGCTACAGAAGAGAAGCTGGTCGAAGATATTATCTTTGGCACCAATGCATTTGTAAAATATTTGTTTAAGCGGTTCTATTTCTTTTCCATTTCATTTCTTGTATGTCTTAGAAGAACAAATACATCACACTTCATTAAAAAAATCGTGACTGGAACCAAATCCATCCTTTATTATACCCTATTTAAATCCTCAAACACCCAAAAAACTCCATAAAAATGACGGTAACGAATCGATCGACACGCTCGGAACGAAAGGAAAGGTGGGGGTATCATGTAAACACCTTGCCGCAGGTACAGCACACGTAGTAGAGTTTCTGGGGAGAGTAGAAAAGTTAGCAAATATCCCCCCTCACTGCGCGCATCAAATCAAGGGGAAAAAAGAACTTACCATTCCGGTCTCAGCAGATCGCTGCTGCGATTGAAAAAAAACAGCCTCGCTCTCTCCACAACTTGGGCAAAGTTTGTTTGATCGAGGGAGCTGATGCAATTAAAAAAACAAAGCTTTATTAGCCAACTGTGTCTTTGGTCATGGAAGCCCTTGTTTAGGACCGCAAATCTGAGTTCAAACTGCGGGCTTGCAGAGGGGTAGTAGTAGCAGTAGAACGGTCGATGATGGCTGTCTCATTTGAGAATGACTCCGAGAACGACTGGCCGCAAACAGCGCAGTCGATCTCGTCACCGCAGAGAGTGCAATAGGGGAGACCAACCGTAGGATCAGATCCCACGTCTTGAGTCACACCGGCAGTGTCCCCGACTTGGCTGTGTAGTTTGTTCTGGAAAACGCAGTGCGACGACGCTGGCTCTCCAACATGGCAGGTCCGGCAGGTGAACATCAAGGTATTGTTGGCGCGGTCTTCTTTAGGGTAGAGCAAGTTGGAGCTACGGGTACACACGAAACCGTCAGTAAAAGCGTTTGCGAAAAAAGAAAAAAAAACAAAGACGAACTGCTCATTCAAGAAACAACTTACCATTCGCGGCAGAATTTGAAGTGGATCTGGTCAATGCCTTGCTGTTGCTGGTCGCCACCAGTTCCGGACATAGGTGAGGCAGACATGGTATCTGTGTGTGTAGGTGTGGGCGTGATAAGGGAGGATTTCGATTGCGGAAAGTGGTATGTCGCGTCAAAAACGAGCGTCAAAGGCGGCAACGATGATCGTGTATGGTAGATCGTGGGGAGCACACTAGGAGATGGTTTAAAGATGTCAAAGAAAGAGAGACGTGAAGAAGTGAGAAAGGAAGAGGAACGAAGAGAGAGAGAGAGAGTGTGAGAGGTAGAGGGACAGTGAGCTCTTCCTAAAAGAGAAAGTGGCGAGGCAGAAATGCCGCCAAGACCCCCTAGCCTAATGCAGCCAAGCGCCAAGCGCCAAGCACAGGCCAGGCCCGATTCATTCATTGCAGAGGGGCAACACAAGCACAGGAACAGGAACAGAGCACAACCAGAACAGGGAGCAGCTGCAGCAACAAGGAGACTCGATTGATTGATCACGGCTTGCACTGATATCTCTCTTTGACGCCACCAGTCTAGATCCCGCTGTTTGCATAAGACTGCATATCTCCTTTTAACCGGCAATTCAAGGAAGAAGAAGTAGTTACGAGTTCGACAAAGCTCAGAAACCATGGTGGGTTTCCCCGCACTTTACTGCTTTAACTGCTCCCTCGGGAGGGATAATTGGAATATATAATGACCTTGGGACTCCCACCCACAACAGGCAGAGACAGGTCTTCCATCAGGCTGGGAAGTACGACACAGCAATTCCAAGAATCTTCCATACTACTTCAATGCCATAACCAAAGAGTCCAGGTGGGAGCCGCCTGCCGACACCGACACCGAGAAGCTGAAGGGTTTCATGGCCCAGCACCACAGCGCCCCGGCTGACCGCTATGGCGCACCTGCCGCCGGGGAAGGCAAGATTCGTGCTAGCCACTTGCTCATTAAGCATCGGGATAGTCGACGGCCAAGCAGTTGGAAGCAGGCTGAGATCACCCGCTCGAAGGAGGAAGCGTTGGAAATTCTGAGCGCTCATGAACAGCGTATCCAGGCCGGAGAGGCTTCTCTGGGTGATATTGCTATGTCGGAGTCAGATTGTAGCAGTGCTAGGAAGAAAGGAGATCTGTGAGTTGTTTCTTTCTTTCCCCCCTTTTTACTAGCGCAGTGCTAATTCGCTTCTAGGGGTTTTTTTGGCCGTGGTGAAATGCAGGCAGAGTTTGAAGATGCAGCATTTGCTCTTCAGCCAGGTCAAGTCAGCGGCATTGTGGAAACAGCTTCAGGGCTCCATCTAATCGAACGGTTTGTTTGTTCCTTTCACCACCACTGTCTCCTGAAAATGCATAAGCTAACTGCTTTTCTCCCATTTATAGAGTCTAGTGAATTATGCTTTATGATTTCAGCTTTTGCCATGTATGTAGCTAGTAGATCAGCAGCATTTTTTCATGATGCGACATTTGGCAATTCTCTCAGAACTTTCAAGTGTCGCTTTCTCTCGCCTGTGACCCCCTGATTTGATGCTCATGACGTCTCGCCGCGCCAACAGGCAACATATCACCCTTCTTTTCCAGTGAATATATTAGGCGAAAAGTCGAAAAGCCGTTCTGCCAACATGTCTACTTTTAATCTTCCCTCGCGTCTTCTCTCGTCGTTCTCTTTCTTCGCTTTCTTCGAATCAAGCACTCTCTACGCGTTTTGCATTGCTCTCTTACGTTCGTAACAGCCGTACTTTGGATCACCAAAATCCAACTCGATTGCCTCCCTTATCTACTCTACTCTGCCATAACAGTCTATTCCGTTTATCTGCTCCTTTCAGCAGCTTTCTTCGTCGAGCTCGTTCGATTCTCGCGTTGTTGTTTTTCGTTGTTGATATCTCGACACATCTCCCCACCACGCTTCTACCCGTCCACCACCCTCCCCTTTTTAGCCCAACATCCCTTTCCTCAATTCTCAGGTCTCCTCTAAGACCAAGCATGGGCTCCCATATCCCTAACGGCGGTGACGCGTTGGCAGCTCGTATGTCTGCACGCTACAAAGCGGATATCGACTGGTCCGAATGGGATGATATGCCATCAGATCTCGACCAGGAGTTCCCGCCAGAGGTACGTTGTTTTGGGAACACATCAGTTCCCCACGTCTCCCTCCCTGACATGGACGATTAGGAAGAAGATCTAACCTGCTTTTATTAGCTTTACGGTCCCTCTCCTCGCCGACCAGATAGTACTACTGGGCAAGCAACTACTCCCGCAGTGTCTGCTGTGCTCCCTGTTCCTGCCGCAAATGCTACTGCTACTGTGACTGTGGCTGAGACTACCAAAGCGGCAGGCACGGTTATCGATGTGACTCGCCCAAACATTACTACTACTGGGCATGCGGTCACTCAGTATGGGGATTCTTCTACTCTCGTCGCCGTCCCTAGTATAGTTAAAGGTGGCAGTGAGAGTACTATCACTATTGTGCCCAAAGAGTTGGGCGATGTTGTTGTCGATTCTCGTGCTGTTCGGGGCGGAAATGGTACGATGATTGTCACGAAGGTCAAACGCAAGCACAATGATATCGCTGGTGCTGTTTGGGGTAAAGATGGCGCACTCACAGATACGGAGGTCAAACGCGAGCATAATGATGTCGCTGGTGCTGTTTGGGGTGAAGGTGGCAAGATGACTGAGACCAAGGAGACGGGCGAAATTGTCAATCTGACTGGCCCGTCTGAGTCCGCTGCGACCTGGAATAAGGAGGCCTCCGATGATGCTGTGCTAGAAGACGTCATGCATAGTGTGAAGATCACTAATGGTCCAAAAATCGACTATGACAATGCAGAAGACGCTATGACTGGCGTGCAGATTTCCTCGGCTCTTACCGCTGACGACGCAACAGCAGACACCGCAGAGACCACCAAGGCAGAGAGCAGAACGCGCCGCAAACGGGCTAGAACTAGCAGCCCTTCCCTCCCTCGCCGTAGCTCTGCACGGATTGCCTGCGCGCTTTCCGCACGGGAAGCCCTGATCGGTGCGCAGACTGAGAATCAGACGACCCCTGATGGCACAGCAGTCCCAGAGGTGAACACAGGGACTAGCAGTTCCACTCGTCGAAACAGGCGGAATACAAGCAGCGCGACCCGCCTTCGCAATTACTCCGCACCCACCGGTTCTGCAACGTCAAGACCCGCGCGTAACAGTGGGATCTCCTCTTCCGTTCCCAGCGTCGTCGAAGCTACTCCACCTTCCACTCGTCGAAACCAGTCTACCATCATTAGGGGCACTGTTGTGGATTCTGCTGGAAGTCCGATGTCATGGAAGGATTGGAACGTTGCATCTCAGCCCGACTTTGGATATACCGGGCTTACGTCGATCACTAGATTTGGAGAACAAGGAACAGGTCAGCTAGTCGTCCATGGTCACGGTCATACACCCGTCATCAACAGGACGTGGAATCTCGGTGGGCAGCTTGCATGTCCTGCTCTGGGGGCCAGTGTTTATGCACAACAGCTGCCGGTCGTCTCTCAGAACTTCGCGCCTGCATTGACGAATGGGTTCGGCAATCTACCAGGGCAGCAAACGCCCTACGTCTACACTCCTGCGGTCAACCGGTCGTCGAACTTCAGCTGGTCAGGTCCCAATGCAGCAAACTTGCGGGGAGCTGTTGGGTTTGTGCCTTCATACACTGCTCAACAAAATGTAAATATCCAGGCTCCGCAATCATTCTCTCAGAATGGCATGCCCACGTCGATGAATGGGCTCAGCAACGCACCAGGGCAGATGCCTTTCGCCCACACTCCTGGCACCACGTTTTCTTCGAGTCTTTGTGGGCCAAATCCGATGGGTGCGTTTGGGAGAGCTACTACCGGCAACGCGCCTCCCCGTTCTAACAATCTAGCCTCTGCAACCGTCAAGCAAGTTAGCAACGGCCAAGCTGTTAACCACCGCCGTTTCGATAGCCCCACCATTCCCTGGGGCAACCCTCCGCCATCTCCTTTTGCGGACACCTGGGCCCGTGTGATCGGTCTTTTGCCCACGCAAGTTTCGACTCACATTTCTTCCCATCCTCGTCGTCTACTAGCCCGCGCAAATTCTCACTTCCCCTCAACCTCTCCGCGCGCTCGCTTGGTTGCTCCCCCATCCTTTTTGTCTTCTTCTTCTGCTGCCACTGCTACGTCTGGAACCAAAGGGGGAATATCGGCATCAGCAGACACTGCTGGTTTTGCTTCTCAGCGCAACGCTCCGATGTACCATCCACCACCGCGCCATAACCAGTATTACCAGCAACAGCACCGTGTTGGAGCCATGGCGGCCCCTGGGACAACTGTTCATAACCAGGCGAGGAATGGTCCGAGCGTTGATATCAGCTTGATTGACCCAGAGTTGTTCAAACCGCTGATTATTTCGTAAATACTCCTTTTTTGTTTTTACACGCTACCTTGATGATCTTTTTGATGGCTTTGATGGTTTGATTGCTCTTTTTTTGTATTATCTGTGACTCGTGCTCTGTTGTGTATTGGGCGTGCTTTTTTTCTTTTTTGTTTGGGTTATGGAAAAGATGAGCATGAGACGATAGGATTTCTTCAAGAATGAAAAAGATTTGTGTTGTATGAAAGGTTTGATTTTTTCTGTTCTTATTTCACAAAAAGAAGGGGGCGAGTAGCTCTGTATTTGTCTCTTGTAGAAGCTATGCTGAACAGCGGGGCCAACCATGTGCCCGCCGTTACGTTAACGTCTATATGTAGCTGGAAATGAACGCGATAAGCTAGATCCGCCCGAGTCTACCAGTTTGTTACTATGGTAGTCAGGTAAAGGATGTCGTGAAGAATGAAACCACACCGGCTACGCTGTTCTTTGTAGACTTCTAGTTATTTGGCAAATTGCATCTACGCTCTACTCTGTATATGTACCGAGATATATCTCATATAGAAAAAACGGAAACCTACAATAGGAGAACACACACGCACAAATCCCGTAAAAAAGAAAGGGCAATGTTCCCGATAAAAAAAACACTTGCAAGGCCAAACAAAAGTTAGACCATATTAAGCGATTCCCCGCTCTTCCTGGGCTCTTCCTAGGCTCTTCCTGGGCGTAGCAATATTACCTTCAGGGGTCCTCTATTTGATAGCTAGCTGCCTTGCTGAGTCTGCTGTGCACTGCTTTTTGGTAGGAATATGGGGCTCCATCCTAGTTAAAAAAAAAAAAGAGAGGCTGAAAATGCGCGAGGGTAGAATCATGGATGAAGGTCGCGTTCAACGCTCGCTCCGTTTCTACGTCAAGGGTAAAGATATGCCCTTTTTTCTTTTTCTTTTCTTTTGTTGCTGCAGAAGTGTATACTCAGAGTGGATTCTTTCAGGAGCGAGTCAAACAAAGCATTGCTTACAAGATATATATATCCCCCCTTTCCTTTCTATCACGTTTTTCGCGATGTTGCGTTAAAAAAAACCGGATTGGGAATTCGATAGCTGTGTTCCGTAAATGAATCGTAACCATGTCGTTTAGCTTTTTTCGTCAAGGTCGTAGGGAGAATATCGAGACTATCCGCTTTCTTGAGGCGGTTTTTTTTGTCGTCCGCATTCGGCCCATGTAGAATCGTAGCTCTTTGATGCGCAATGCTCCTTTCCTGCTGGGTGCGGAAAGGAGGGAGTCGCCACTGAAGAAGTAGTAGCAAATGCATAAATAGACCTCCATCTCCCAGCAGTGTAGAAATTCTCCTCCTTATCAACATTACACAGACAGTAGTGATTCACCTCCTCTAACTTCACTCGTACTTATGCACAGAGGGTTCACAAAGTGGGTTTGCTCCCTAGTAGTTTTTCATGGGACTTCCCCTTCACTTCTATGTTGTATCTTTGATTTTAAGAGTCATACTCCTAATTCACAAGGAACATGGCATTCACCTTGCCTGGCCTGGGGGGGTATATAGACCAGCTCAACTCCCTCTTTTCCTCCATCTTCTCTTTTTATTTCCTGGGAACCAGAGATGAGTGGACTGCTTGACTGTGCTATGGGCCACTCTCCAGTAGACCAGCCATCGGCATAGCAACAGGTTGTTTCCAGGGGCGATGTGAACAGACAATGGTGGAGTGGCTTGTCAGCCACTCCTCATCCATGTGGCCCCCCCCCCCTTCTGCCTCACCACCGTGGCCATCATATACAGCTTTGCACACTTGCCATGTGCCCACATCTTTGTTGTGGCCCTGTCGCTGCTTGATAAGAGACGATTATTCACTGTTATGTAATGTCAAGCGACACTTGTCAACTGTATATAAATCCCATCTGCCCTTCTCTTTCTTTCCTTTTGTTTTTCTTTTTTTCTTCTCTGATCCGCTTCCTTATCCTCGAAAGTCTTTCCCATCCCCACGCTCCAACGAGTTTCATAACCGACGAATCTTTTCAAGGGGGGTATCTTCTTCTACCCTTGCCCGTGCTTTTTTCCGCCTTCGTCTAGTAGCTCGCTTTTGTCAAAGCCAACAAATCAGTCGCCACCGAAGTCTTCTCGTTCCCGTACGGGGTATCAACAAAGCTATTAGCTTCCTCGGCCATAACTGAGAACTTCTTTCAACGGGCGTTGCTTTTCACGTTGGTTTTGCTCAAAGACTATCCCACGACTTCCTCTGTAACAAAAGGGGCTCTCCGATCTCACCGCCCTGCATATCCAAAGGGCACTTGAGAGTTTCCATCACGATCCGACGGGCGTATCTCCTTCCCTGCCCGTGCTACTACTTGTCACTTTCTTTTGTCCACCGCCGCTGGATCGACTACCGCTGAGGTGCGTATCTCTGAGGACAATCTAAGTCTCAGTCTCCAGAGGATTCATTCGAATTGGGACGAATCGGCATTATTACGCCAGCATTATCCGTTCTCTCTTCCTCTGCGAAACCACCGATACCTCCTTTCCTAATCAGCGCTTGTGCCTGGGCCAAAAACCAAAGTTGCTTCAGATCGTGTACTCCCACCTCGAAGAAGCTACACCTCCAACGTGGTGGAATTCCCCTTTGAGCGCTTTTTCTTCTTTTTCTTTTCCATCCTCTGCCCTCTTTACTTCCTCCTTGAGGGCGTTATAATAAACCTTTTCGACGACTGGAAGTTCGTCCCATTCACCGCTGCTTCCCCTTTCTCGCTTCTCTGACTTCTTTCGTCACGATATCACCTCCGAAGCAAAAAGCCCAAAACGAATTTCGACCAACCAACCAACCAATCGAAAATGGGCTGGCCAGTCGCATACAATTTCTCCCCTGACATCGTCGAGATCCCCGCGTACATGAAAGAAATCCTTCCGACGCGCGTATACCAGCTTCTCACGCTAACCGTCGAGGCAGCGGAGACATGCTACAGCGAGCATATCGATCTGGAGTACATGTATGAAACGCGTTTCCGCCACATGTTCGATCTGAGCGACTGGGAGGCTTATTACGCCAACTGGAAATTAATCGAGCGCATTCTCGATTACGACCCGCAGCAGCACATCGACCCTGTCACAGGGTTGCCGGTGAAACTCCCCCGAAACTCCCTCAACCTCTTGCCGGCATATAAGTATGACTGGCACAAGTTTGACTATGAGTGGCTCGATGCCCACGACGAATACTTCAGGGGTCCTCGGAGGGCTTGGGATAGTGCAAAGGACTACTTTGAGGAGGTCCTGATGGACGCGGAGATGTCCCATGAGGACGGGCGTGTCGCGTTTATGTGGTGGGCCCGGTATGTGACGGAGATGGAGGAGTGGGAGGATGTCGATGATGAGATGTGGGTGCCGAGTTGGGATGAGGTTGTAGAGGAGCTCACCAACTTGGTCAAGGAGCGCGTGGATGTTGGCGAGGATTGGGAATTGGAGATGTTTGTTGATGATGAGGATGATTGAATGTTTTGGGCGGTTTTCTTCTCTTTTTCTTTTCTTTTTATTTTATTTCCTAGCGTTGAAATCGGTCTTCTTTTCTTTCCTTGTCCCTTTTCCTCCATTTTTCTTTTTCTTCTTTTGTTCATTTTGACTTGATGACACCCAACGTTTGTCCACCGCGTCAGAGAGTGGTGGAGCGCAGAATTTGGGCTTTCAAACGGCTTTATCAATCTGATCCCTATTCGTTGAGGGGAGGCTGATTTACTTTTTACGCTCTATCTCCGTACTACTGACTTTGGAGAAGCGATCTAGTGCGTCAAGTCTAAGAGGAGGAATGTGTTTTTGTGTTTTCCTTGGGCATGTCTTTTCTTTTGTCAACATTCGGGGAGATTCATGTTTCAGACTCCCCATGAAGTCCTGAAGTGTTGCTGGTGCACTTTGCCATCGCCAGAAACGAGGAGCAAACTTTTTGACCTGCTGGTGGATCCTTCCGTGGGGCTGTGAGGTTGCTGCTCACTTTCTGGTCGCTAAAAAGGAGAAGCAAATGTTTGACCTGCTTATAGAACCTTTCTCGAACAAGCGACTTGTCGTGGCTGCTGTTCACTTCGCAATGGCTAAGAACGGAAAACAGAATCAATATCTGCAGGACTATGATGAGTTCGATACTTCATTGATGACCACGACCACAACTCTCGGACTCGCCGCATACCTTCTCGATGTCGACTTCAGTACCCAATCTGAACACATCAAAATTGCCCTTCGGGGTAAACAAGAAGTTCCTACTGCTACATTTTGCAATCACCAAGAATGAGAGACAGATAGTTGTGGGCAGGTGGGGACCTCGGCCTCGAGGTCTGAATGGATTGGATGACACCAGTGAACAGCGCGATCACGGAGTGCGGTTTGTCCTGCTTATGGATCCTCCATAGGATTGGAGGGGTTGTTGCTTTTCAAGCAATAGGTATTAATCAATCAAAAGAAAACTTACTAGTCAATGATGTGCATTTGGTCCTCGTGGTGTTTTATCATGATAACCAAGAAAATGTGAGGTGGTATGTAAGTTAGGGTTTATCAATAAAAAGAAAGTAAGAAAGTTAAGGGAAAAAGCCCCGTGGAGATGCTTTCATGCCAGAAAATACTCTCCGATCAAACGCCAGTCTTCGAATTGTAGACGAGCACCGAGCTTTCTGCGGTGTTTGTCATGTATGAAGTAGGTTGAGATAAGGTTGTTCCTGGCGGGCCTGCCGCTTAGATGATGTCAGCTCCACGTACCCACAACTCTAATAAACCATATTCAGACCACCAACTTCTCTCAACCAAAAAGTTATCTATCCCCTTTCAATAGGTAAACAGCAACCAACTTAATTGTCGTTTCAAATATCCAATGAAGTAAAACAAAGTTAAAGTTCAGCTCCAACATATCAAAGTTGTCTATCCGCTAGAATAAAAAAAATATTCTTGTCCTAAGAAGTTCAAAGCTTGCTTCCTGCAAGCCCTAAAGACAATGCTCCCAAGAAAACACTCCTCAACAATAAAGGGAACTATCATACACAAAAATGGCTTTTTTTGTTGTTATAAGTAGGTAATGCTCTCTATCACAAGTCTCAAAATACACACAGCCTGGTGTCATCATTGCCAAAACAAAAAATAAAAACAAAAAACAAAGGAAAATAGTGGATTGCGGTTAGGTATCAAAGACACTGGCATGAAGTCGATCTAATTTCGCAGTTATCGCTTCGATAACAGCAGACCTAAAAAGAAGCGACCGCATTAGTTACCAATCGAGAAAAGCTCCTGTCCATTCCCATATACAAATCCGGGGGGGGTGGAGGATGAAGGGGAAAACGTACTCTCGCTCAACCATATTCATCGCTTCAGCAATCTTCGCCTTCTGTAACCGATGGGGAATTTTAGGCGCACCGTGGCCACTGCTAGGCGTGCCGGGGGTTGATGGCGTGGCTGAAACCTCGGATATATGTCTCGCCTCTGACAGGAGATCCTGAGAGAGTGATTTCGCCTGTGATTTTGATTTTACAGGGTTAGCCAACTTCACCCCATGAACTGCTATTAAAGGAGTGTTAAGGGAGATGATCGTATTTGTCTTACCGTTCGAAGTCTATGTGCCAACTCGCCAGGTTCAACTTTCTCAGACTGCCCCAGAGAACCTGATAACTTATCAACTTCACTAACCCAGCCTTTTTCTTTCTCACCCAAAGGCCGCCCACCAGCCTTGGCAATCCTATTCCGTATGTTGTTATACCGCTCGACTAATTGTTCTTGCCTTGACTGTGCCGCAGCAAGCCTAGAATCAAGATTTCTCTCAGGGCCTGAAAGCTTCCTCCGGCCGTCTTCCTGTTCTACTTCTTCTTCTCCTCCAATACCGTTAGATACATCATTAACCCGTTCAGCGATTTCTGCAAGTTGATGCAACTGGTCGTTCATTTCGCCTTGGAGTCGTTCACAGCGGCGGAAAAGATCGGAAGCAGCGCGCTCCAACGCGTAGGTGTGTGCGCTCAGAATTCTATGGGCTGCGGTGATGAGATCGAGTGTGGATGGTGAAAGACGGACTGGCTCTCTTAGTGTGTGTTTATGCCCGTGAGGAACATGCTCTTCAATGAATGACGCGAGTGGAGACATGGTGTATAATATGGAGGGGACTTGATAGGGTGAGCGTTTAGGCGCGACAGCCAGAGGTTGTTGAGCCGAAATGTCGGAATCAAAGGGAGTGAGGTCTTTGGATAACGCAAAGTCGGTGAGCGATGGGGAATCGAGGATCACGGCATGGATGCGGGACGAGGAATACGTCAGTAAAAGGTAGCCCAGGTCAAAGTCATACATGACTAGAGAACTCGGGAGGTGCTCGTATCCATTCCTCGATGTCGACTCCTGATCCGTGATCTGTAAAATCTGCTCGCGTAACGCCATGGATCCGTCGCAGAGGACTTTAATTCGGAATGCTGAGCCCGCGTTGTCTGGAGATTGTAGCTCTGTTTCAAGTCTTTCTGCCCACGAAGATAATGACAGGAAAGTCACGTTGTTAGAGGTAGTAATGAAGAAGCTGTAGCGAGATTGCGCATCTGGTGTGAAAGTGGGCCAAGAATGCGGTTGTTGGTACTTCTCCCTGACGGTTTCAAGGGTCTCCAGTAGGAGAAGCTCCGATGGGTTGGACAACGGGGTTGTAAACGCGTTCTTGCATGTCTTCGATAGCCACTGGCCTTCAACTCCATCCAATTCAAGGGATATATAAACCCTACCAGTAGCCGTGACCAAGGCGATTAACGTGCCCGATACGCCCTCTGATCCAGGCTCGTCATACAAATCTTCTCCAGCCAACAAGTCATCAACATCAGCTTTAGCAGCAATGACGAAAATATCAGTGACATCCAAATCATCATACTCGTCCCCAAGGTCGATTTGAAACGGGCCTTGGAGCCTTGGTATGGCGCTAGGATTTGCAGGACGCGCCCGAATCTCTACATCTGAGAAGGTATCGGGATTCTGGAGAGGCTCCTGATTATCAATTTCCTTGAGCCACTCATACTGCTGGTTAACGACGCGCTGTTCGTCTTCATCGGCTTCGGAAGTTTCATCTTGTGTTGCTGCTGGTTTGTGAATAATCGACGAGGTCAAAGACGGGACCGTAAGTGATGGAGCTTGCCACTTGGACGGCAATAGCGGACAAAGCGCGTAAGTGTCGCCCGGCCTCATGGCAATCCATAGTGTCATGGCCGCCCAAGCATCTTCATTTTCAACGCCATTGCCTCCGAAGCAGGCTGAGGCAACTTCCATATCAAACAAATCAGCCGAAAAGCCTTTGTTCTGGCCGAATCCGGACGGGGTGAAATCCTCGTCTAGCGACGTGCCATCGACAAGTTTCTTCAAATCCACCGCTAGAGTTGGTCTATCAAACGACCAGTGGTTACTTCTATCGATTTCCCACATGCGCACGGCAGCATCCTGGGTGACTGTAACAATGCATCCGCTTTGATTGTCGTAGACTCCTAGAGGGTGCCATATAGCAGAAACAACGGGCGACTCGGGCAAAACATGTGTCGTAGGACCGAGCTGGAAAGTCTTTAGCTTCATAGGAGAGAAGTCTGGGCCGGACAGGTGGGCGGAATCGGGAAGCACGGCGATGTGGATGGTCTGGGGCGTGACAATCGCGAGAAAAGCACCGTTCGGAGAAGCAATCAATTGTTTGATTTGACCATAAAACGGAACAGTAAGAATCTATACAAGTCAGCAAAAGGTGTTCCATAATAAGCATCACATAGCAGACGTACTCTGTAATGGGATTCCGGACCCTCGTCATCGTCCCGCGAACGAGAAGAAGGGGTCCCCGGTTCTCCGCCAGCCTCGTCTGCACGACCACCTCCGCGACTTGCATTCCTTCTCTTCTGGCGGACCTCCACCTGCCATTCGTCCTTCAACGTAGCGAGATTCGCCCAGCGGATCTGATTGTCCACGACCGCGAAAACCTCCGTTCCCCTCCGTGCTATTGTCCTCGTTGGTCCATCGTACGGTGCTTCGCGCTTCGTGTCAACGTCCCGTCCCTTTGCGCCCGTGCGGCTGGCCTGCGGGGACTGCAGCTCCGGACGGCGCTCTAAAAAGAAGTTTGCGCCTGGAGAGGGCCTGGAGAGCCAGGGAGGAGCATAGTCGATAATCTTGGGCATCGTGAAATTGGAGCTGGAATCTCGATGGGTGCGGGAAATATTTACAAGCCTCAGTGGAAAGACAACAACTTCATGGCGGGAAACGAAGCACGTCAGTGAATAAATATAAAGAACAGTAGCTGTTTTATTTGCTCTTTATTTCAGATGCAGAGTCCGCGTGAACGCGTGAAAGCGTGAGATGTCTGACTTGAGAATTGTGATTTTTGGGGATCATTTGGTGTTCGCAGCTCCAGGAACTCTCCAACAGCAACAACCGCGCCAAGCCTCGAAGCTCTTCCCAAACCCAACATTCCAGCTCTGCTTTTTTGTCCGAACAGCATCAACAAACACCAAAACAACTTCAATCATTTGCAAGAACCAGGATAACAGCACATAAACCATGCGGTCAACAGTTGAGCGGCTGGACAGACCCAGCACATACTACGCGTCAAAGGTAACTAGGGCTTCACTCACTACAGTTCTTTGGGTCTCATCTCTGCGCCAACCGTCTAACTTCGCCGTGAAACCACAGGGCAAAAGACGACGATACCAAGAGCCAGAAGCAGCCAAACCCCAGGAAGACCCATATGATGCTCTGAGAGAGGCGACAACTCTTTACGTTGGAAACCTGTACGTCAATTACTTTGTTTCAGTCCCTCTGCACCCGATTTCTGTCGTTCACGATTAACCTCTCCGCTCCTCCATAGCTCATTCTACACGACTGAGGAACAAATACACGAGCTTTTCGCAAAGTAAGACGAAGTCCTCCCTATATGCCGAATATCATCCCGTCTCGTCTAACCAAGTATCGAATAGATGCGGCGAGATCAAGCGTCTGGTCATGGGCCTAGACAGATTCAACAAGACACCCTGCGGTTTCTGCTTTGTGGAGTATTATACTCATCAAGATGCACTCGACTGCATGAAGTATATTGGCGGAACGAAACTGGATGAGCGCATCATTCGGACGGATCTGGACCCTGGGTTCCAGGAAGGACGGCAATACGGGTACGTTCTTATCCTCGCCTTTTAAACCTACCCGTGGGAGCAGAACATACTGACGGTGATGAATTTAGCCGTGGCAAATCTGGTGGTCAAGTACGAGATGAATACAGAGATGAGTTCGATCCTGGCCGTGGAGGGTATGGCCGCGCATACGCGGAGCAGCGGCAGAAGGAAGAGGAGGAGTATGGACAAGGTAGGTAGAATGGTTCTGGACATTTTGGCGCAGGAATTAGGGGCGTTACAGGCAGTCTTTTTTTCGTCTTTTCGGTACATCTGCAACACGGTGAAGATTTAAAGAATTCTATCATATTTCTATTTCATGACCTAGGAAACGACGAGATCGGACAGGGATATCCAATACGCCATATCATCTAATACAAATCCAAGGACAGTCCGTCTATTCAGTTTGATGGACGGCCTCTCTTAATTTCGAAACAGCATCTTCCACCTGCTGCAGCCACCAGGCATGAATTCTCGGATTTTCAGTCAATTCCGGATGGAAGCTGGTCCCAAAGACATTACCCTGCCTAACAGCCACAATGTCACCCGCCTCCTCCTCGGTTTCGATACTCAAGCCCTTATCCGCCAGTCTCGCAGCTCTCCCGGGCAATTTACCCAGCACCTCGACGTGATCACTCATTGCCTTCCGGGCCGCTGGATCCTTGGTATGCCGCGATGGCGCTACCACCGTCGCCTCTCGTTTCTGTTCTTCAACCTGCACATCTTCTTCCACGAACAGGAGAATCTTCTCCACAACAGGCGCGCGGATGAAAACGCCTGGGAAAGACGACGACGAACCCACAGCGCCGGACTCCCGCAAGAATGGCAAGTCCAGAGAAGCCTGGAAGCTCTCCGTCTGTCTGCCGAAATGGTTCCTATTCACGCGCACGTCAAGTCCCCCGATAAGCTCTTGTCCGCCTTGTTTGGTGCGATTCGCGGATTCCGCAAGAAGAATCAGGCCAGCGCATGTTCCCCACGTCGGTTTACGATAGAGTCTGGTAAACGGCGCCACCCGTCAGCCACAACATACTTCGTAGAAATGAAAAAGCTCAATGCTAGAATTTTTGGGCTTCTTCAGTACTTGACAAAATCCCTCAAAGGCTCCAATAATCCTGAGCGCGCAGCGACCAGCGAAATCGCCGTGCTCTCTCCACCAGGTATGATCAGCGCATCGCAGATGTCTAGCTCACCGGGGGTGCGAACTTCTAGGAATCTCCAGTTGCTGGGTACATTAGGGGATATTTGTGTTGCGGCGAGGTTTAGGAGCTTTAGATGTTCGTAGAAGGCGCCTTGGAGGGCGAGCACGCCCACAGTGATAGCTGTGCTCATTGAGTTACTATGGACAATAATAATGTAATATGACTCGAACAACTATTTTTCCACTCCCCGGCGGGAAACCGCAGCGGGATAAAAAGCGCGATATCGATTATCTAATCGCGGTTTCTGCCACCGCCTTCAAGTCATGTGGTAATGTATACTCACGTGGTGATAAGGCTCGGTGGGATAAGGTTTTTTTATATGAGGCTGCTATGGCGGGGCAGGGGATGGAGCGTCAAGGACGATTATTTTATAACTACGCCGATGGTTGAACTCGTTCTTTGACGAGGAGGGCTGATACGGAACTAGCGCTCGTCAGGTTTATCTATAGCGTGTTCTAGAAAAACATATATGAGTACAAACCGCCGTGCTATATATATTTTATGAATCGGGCTACTATATATAATCAAACTTCCGCTCTAAAAGCTACGTGTTAGCATTTTGATATCCAGTTACCATTCCTACTTCAACTCTGCAAAAAAAAAGACCATGTCTTCAGCACCATCATCAGTGCCTCTGCTCAATATATCCTCCTCCTCGTTGTCCCGATGGTACATCGACACCCGCGCTCTAGCCTCAAACCCTTCCTCTGAGCTCCCCTTACTCTCCACCCTACGGCCCGAGGACCAAACCAAAGTCAAATCCTTCTACCACCTCCCCGACAGATGCATGTCCCTAGCTTCCTCCCTGCTAAAATACCTCTTCATCCACCGCGCATGTCACGTTCCCTGGGATAAGATAGTGATAAGTCGAACCCCAGCACCACACAAGCGACCCTGCTATATCCCCCTATCAAGCGGCGGCGGCGGGGAAAGCAACACAAATGGCGGTCGCCCTACCACCACTTCACATATAGAGTTTAACGTGAGCCACCAGGCCTCATTCGTTGCTCTAGCCGGCTGTATCATCCTGCCAGGCCAAGTAGTTCCAAACTACGATAAACCTCCTTCACCTTCAGGGGGAACCACTGCAGAATCACTCAACACCCCACCACAAATTGGCATTGACATAACATGCACCGACGACCCCGCGCGCCGCAAACGACCCGACGCAGTCCCATCCACAGAAGAAGCATTACGCGCGTTCATCGATATATTCGCCGAAGTGTTCTCCGCAAGAGAATTGGAGATTATGAAAACTGCCAGCGTACCAGCAGATTATTACCCCAATGGACGACAATTACCTGGTTCGACATCACAACAACAATACTCTATAATCTACCGTCTCCGCCTCTTCTACACATACTGGGCGCTGAAAGAAGCATATATAAAAATGACCGGCGAGGCCCTTCTCGCATCTTGGTTGCGCGAGCTGGAATTTACAAATGTCTCCGTGCCTAAACCGCAAGAACAACAAGAACCACCTGTTCTCAATGATGACGATGAAGAAGGTAAATGGGGTCCTCCAGAAACAGGGATTCACGTCTGGCTCCACGGCAAGCGAGTGACGGATGTGAGAATTGAAGTTGTAGCTTTTGAGACGGATTATTTGGTCGCGACGGCCGGGAGAGGGGGTGGATTTGGTGCGAACAATGCGGAAACTAACGCCGCCGATGATGGGCAACAAGAAGAGGGCAAGTCCGTTGTGGAGGTTGCAGAATGGCAGGACTTGCAACGTGTGGATATCGAGCGAGATATTGCGCTGTGTGCGAGTGGGGAGTGTGCATGCTTGGATTGAGCACCCCCTCGCCTCGCTACATACTTGGTGATCTATCGATGCAGCTAGCTCTCTCTCTTTTGCTAGGATTTTCCTTGGGAGAAAACTGGAAGGAAAGTTGCAGATATGAATAAAGGCTTTTCTCTGGATGAAAGAATGTTTTTTTCTTGAGCTTTTTTGGAATAGGCTTTATTTTTTTTTAATTCTATTATTTAATAGAGTTTAAAGTTTGGGTCAATGCTCTAGATAATCCTTGAAAAAAGAAAAAAAAGGAAGAAAAGGGCGAGGTATTTCAAGAATGAACCACCAGGCCTCATGGTTTGGTTGCATGGGATGGTATTATTCATATCTATAATTCCCCCCCTTAGGACGTTATCCATGCTCTCTCCCCCCTCAAGAAAATTATCCATCTCTATATAAGTGATGAGTATACTCTGTAGACACTTTTGTTTCGAACAAAACAACCAATATCCCCCCCTCATTTTAAAACTTGCCAGACACCAACCAACACACACAACAGTGCTCTCCTTATGCACTGACCATGATATGAGAGGTGCCCTAGCTCGAGTAATGATCCTTAGTTCTTTCCTAAAACCTAATAGTCCCTGAGAGACATGAAAATGTATTGGGGGTGGACTGCTAGGGGGTAGCTAGCCGACTAAGAAATGAAGAGTAGGATAAGCAAGCAAATAAGCAAGGAAATGCTTGAATGGGAACCATAAACAAGGTGGGAGAAAATGATATATGAATCAAAAAGAATAAGAATACAGAAAACAAACCATAATAAAGGGAGAAGAGAGACAGAGAGAGAATAAAAACGTAAATGCGTAGATAAAATATTTGCTTCTATGTAATAAACCGCAAAAAAAACCAAGGTTTAAAACGCTCAATGAAAAGGAGAGAAAAATGTGGTTTAGGAGAGGGATTGATGATATGCGATGGGAGGTGTTGGGGATATTGTGTGAGTTTAGTGGAGTGGAAGGGGAGAATGGGGTGATATATCAGGCGAGGAAGAAAGTAGAGAAACGAGGGGGATAATATATACAGGATGTGTGGAGCACGAGGTGAGAGCAAGTGATAAGTATGTGGGAAGAAGGTGGGGTAACTGGCTGAATCTATAAAGGAGAAAAAAAGAGAAATATGCTAATCATCCAACGCGCTCTTGGGATTGTGATTTTCCTTCGACTTTGCTGCTGGCTTGGGGAAGATAAATAAATGGCGGACGAGCCCCCCTTGAAAGTCAATCCAAGTCGTGGCGCGCAGGGACTCGGTACGGTTGAATCTGAGATCCTTCCTCCGTCATCATGTAATAATCCCAGCGATATTCTTCCCAAGCTGACAGTGTAGGCGGTGAAGCAATCTCCAAAGCCAAGATCTCACTTCCAGCGCGTATCAAATCTCATGAACCATAAATCGAGACAAGGTTAGTAGTGGATCTTTGTATCCTTAGGTAAACTGCACTTTGTCTCTAAATGCCCACAGCCGTCGACGAAGCGTGCGGAACCGCAATTTTACCGCCTGAAGACGAAGCAGCAGCAGCCACTTCGCCCTGAGTATTTTTCTGCTCCGCCTGCCATGTCTCTCTAGACTTATACATCTCTGTTAGGACAGCCAGCATCTTCTCGCGCGTAGAGGTTGTTAGCTCATCGACGTCCGCAGGTGTGAGGCCCTTGGTGGGTATCGGTGGGAGGACTGCTCACAGGACAAAAAGAAAGCATTGTTAGTATAGGCCTTTTTACACCAAGTTTAGGGATAAAGAAGTGAGGGGAAAATTACTGTACCTTTAACTCTAATCGCCCCAGCATTAAACTTCAACTCCCTCACACTCAACAAATGGGAATAATTCTCCGCCACAATCGGCACAATATCCACACCCGCCTTCACCGCCAAATGGAACGCACCCTTCTTAAACGGCAACAACATCGGTTCCGCCGAATAACTCCTCGTTCCCTCCGGGAAAATAAACACACTCTGCCTCTCGCGACGCATAAGTTCCGCAGCACCATCCATCGCCGTGACAGCCGTCTGCCGGTTCCCGCGGTCAATAAACACCGTTCCTGAAAGCGCCATGAACCATCCTAAAACCGGCACCCGCTTGAGCGATTTCTTCGCCGTGACCGCGCAGTAAGGTGGGAACATCGTGCCCAAAAGTAACACATCGAGTTCCGTTTGGTGGTTACCGAGAAACACCGCCGGCCGCGTGGTCAGGTGTTCTTGTCCCTCGATGATTTCGAACCGCGACCCTGTGCTCAAGCGCATGACGAGTTGGAACGCGCGCCCGGCGGCCCATTGTGAGACACCGCCGTATCCGACGAGGCGGAGAACGATGGAGGCGAGAACGCCGTACGAGGCGCAGAAGATGAGGCAGGCGTAAGCGGCGAGACAGCGCGCGAAGAAGCCGGCGCGAGGGAATTTGATTGAGAGCCCGAAGAGGGAGAGGGTCAGTGCGGCGTAGGAGGTTAGGCCTGAGACGAAGTAGGAGAATAAACTCATGTTTGCGGGGGGGATTGGTTGTTTTGTGGAGTATTGGAGTGTTTTTCTTTTTTGCGGAGGTTTATGTAGCTAGGAAGGGTGTGGGGATGGGGTGTTTTTATTTGGACATTGAACCTCCCCCGTATAGCCTTTTCGAGGTAGACACGGAGACAGAGCCGGGGACGGACACCTAGACAGCGGAGGATTCGTGTTGGGCGGGATGGTATAGCCTTTTTATTATTTTCTGGAAAAAGCGAGAAATAGGCGGTAAAGTGGATCTCTCTCTCCCGTTCCAAACGTCGGCCGCTTTTTCTTGCCCGTAGTGGGTTTGTTTTTTGTTTCCCGCGAAGCCTATCCTTCTGGAAATGGAGTAGAGTATTAATAGCAGTCTATCCCCATCTGCAATTTTTCTAAAGCTCTTTGCCTAAAAGAAAGATGGTGCAACCGGCGCAAACGATGAGGATGGCTTTCTCATTCAAGATAAAATGGTTAGGAGTGGGGCCGTGATCATATCAGTTGCCATTGCTTGTTGCGGAATGGCCGACTTTGCAAACGTAAGAAAGGGGGGGGAAGAAATCAATTAGTTGTGAAAAACAAAGATCTTTGGCATGACCTCGTCAGGCGTGTGGTGTCCGACTCAACGGCATGATGATGATGAGGATGATGCTTGCTGACTTCTGGCATGTGCCGCCCCAACAAATATTCTGCCATCGCTCACCGCCCGAACTTAAATCCAACATCACCGTATATAAGTCGAGAAGAGAGCATAGAAAGGAAAAGAAGACCAAGCAATGCGAAATAATAATATCTAATTACGTTATCCTCAAGTCAATCCTGAATCGTAAAGCCAAGTGGAGCAAACCCCCCTTCCCCTTTCCCGCTCCCAAACAAGGGAGACGAGACAACAAGAAAGAAAGAGAAATATACCAACCAGACCCTCCCAAATACAACGAGGGGCAACGAATATGCAAACCCATCCAGGTATTCCCGCGTGCAGTCTCTCCGCATGGGATTTCAACGAAGTGAACAAAAAGGGGCGGAAAGGGGAGGGGATGGTTTTTGAGCCGAACCACAAATCAAAAAAAGGGGACATGGAAGGAAGAAAAAGGGAAAAACACCCCATGATATCCAGGAAAAAACAAACAAACAAAAAGCCAACGCCGCCCAGTGTTTTCGTCCCTTCATTCTTCCATGTTATTCATCAGATCCCGCTTTCGTCCCGCGCGGGAAAAACGGACGGAAAAAATGAACAATGAAATCACCCCAAACGCCAACCGGAATGTTATTTAAAGAAAAAAAAATCGCAAACTGAAGGAGGCGAGAAAACGGTTGAAAGAGTGGGGACCAAACCCCCCTGATAGCGGGAATGAAGGAGCAGCAGTGTTTCTGAAGCGCTGAATGCGAAGGTAGTAAAATGTAGCAAGGCAAGGTGCAGCGGGTATGCTCGCTTAAGAAGCAACATGGTCCAACAATGTACAAAAGCGAAAAAATAAAAAGGTCCAAAGAGGGCAAGAATGTTGAAGTAGAACTCCCGAAAGCTATGCACGTCACGTCATATCCTCGTCGTCATCATCTGGACTTTCCAACGATTCCATCGCGTCCTTGATATATTGCGCTGCCTATGAAGCCGGTGGTCGTTAGTATACCAATGATTTGGAGATGAAAAGGGTCGAGGAAACATACCTTCGGATCCAAATTCAACGCCGTAGTAAAATGCTTAATCGCATTCGCCTTATCATGTAGCAATTTGTACAACTTCCCTAGCAGATAATGTACATTCGCCTCATCGGGTGCCATATCCTTGAGAATCTTCAGTTCCGTATGCGCCAACTGAAGTTCGTGCAACTTCATGAGCGTCCGTGCTTTCCGGAAACGGGCAACCACAGACTCCGGTGCGAGAGAGCACGCCCGCCCATACTGCTGTAGCGCCGCTCTTTGGTTGCCCACGCGCTCGAGAATGAGGCCGAGGCAGCAGGCTAGTACTGCATTCATCGGGTTGATGGTCGAGGCTGTGCGGTAGTGTTGCTCTGCGAACTTGTATTTGCCCATCTTCTCGTAGACGCGGGCGAGGCCGTACCATGCATTGTAATGCCTACTATCAGCGCTGATTCCGTGCCGGTAAGCGTCCAAGGCCTTGTCGAATTCTTCATTAGAAACATATTCATGGCCCTGCAGCGTGAAGGCATAAGCAAACTTCGGATCCAGCTGGGTCGCTCTCTTGAAACACTTTATTGCTTGATCGTGGTCATTTTGAAGGGAAAAGGAGTTTCCGATGGCACACCAGGCTTGGGGTGAAAGCCTGTCAACCTCCATAAGTTCGTGTGCCAAGTAGGCCAACTCAACTTCATTTTTCAAATGCCACAGAACAGTGGAATACACTTCCATGTCGTCAAGCCTGGAAGGTGCAATCGCTTTGACCTTGACGAAGTACTTTTCAGAATCACTGTACATGGCCTGCTCATAGTATGCGCGACCCATCTGTGATAGAACCCAGGGCGTCTCTCGTTGACTCTGGGGCAGTGAATTGAACATTTGTATCGCCTCTTGGCATTTGTAGCTGCTGAGCGCAGAATAACCCCCTGCAAGCTTTGAAAATAGATCCAAAATCCAGCTCAGGGACTCAATATCTTTGGTTTTGTCGGTTAAGGTGGCTTTCTGGGTGGGACCACTCGTGGCACCGTTGACCGTCGAACCGCTCGTAACTCTACCTTCCTTCCCCTCCCCTTCTGTGCCTTCGCCAGCGGGTTTTCGGTTGCCACTCACAACTCGTCCCATCGTAGACCCGGAAACTGTCCGACTTTTCACCCCCGGCGCTTTCACCTTTTTGATCTCTCTGCCCTCCTTCGATCCCAATGCTCCTGCTGCAGTGGAGAACTTGCTTGTCGTAGGACGTATCTGGTTGAACAGCCGTACGCTTCGCCTCTGTGGAGCACCTGGCTCAGGAGGTTGCAAACCGGATGTATGGGCAACTTGACCAGAAACCGTCCGTTTCCTCTCCCCTATCCCAATGGCTGGGGCACTTGCTTCTCTAACTGCTTGGGCCGCAGTAGAATCCTCCGCATCAGCTCTAGTTCTGGTCCTCGATTTCATCGCGGCTGCCCTCATCTTCGGAGGCGGATCGGCGCCATAATCCAAACCTCGGGGTTGGATTGTTCTAGTTTTCCTAGCGGGTGCCAGCGGCGGATCCCATGACGGATCTGCTCCAGATCCACCCCCCATCCGAAACTCGTCCGCTTCACTCTGAGCAACTGGTGTTTCCATTCCTTCAGTGCTTTGGGCGTTTATAGACGAGACACTCACACTACTACCGTTTAGCTTTTCCCAGAGCGCAGAGCTCCCGTATCCAGAACTGTTATCGACTCGAGAGTGCAACGAGACAAAGGGATCGACATTATGGTTCGCATTCGGTTGCACTTGTAACGGCGCACTCGTCGGAGGCTTTTCAAACGTCGGAGAATATTCAGACGAAGGGGCCGCTGAAATCATGGCTAACATTTCCGGCGACAGCTTATAAATATTAGGTACTCGGATATTTGCGCCTTCAAAACGAAACCATGTCAGTTAGTAGCTATAACAAAGTATAGGGCGATTCTGCAAAGCGCATACCTGTCTCGCAGAGGCCAAGAAAAGCATCCCACAGAAAGGGATTTAACTTCAGCGCTTCCACGTAAGCATCGACGGCCTTGTGTAAATCCTTGTGCGCATGCCATAGCTTTCCCTGAAGACAGAAAATCGCTGCGGCATCTGGCAGATGCTGCCTCCGTGTTTCACTATGTTTGTCTATTCCCACCGGTATTAGCTTCAACCCATATACGCGAACAAAATTTTCATCCATGTCGTACTCACTCCAGGTATTTCTCGAGATCCAAAGACTTCTAATCTTTTCCAAAGCAGTGATTCCCTCAATGTATTTCCCCAGCTCCAAACATGCCTGCGCAAAGACATAAGCGCAGCCAATGTGAGTTCCTCGAGAGCTTCTGCTATATTCCCAGGCGGCCTTTACTTGTCCGCTGTGAAGATGACAGAGCGCGAGTAGGTACGAAGCTTCCGGCGATCGAGGTTCGAAGGCGTGGAGACGGCCGGCGAGGAAAAGCGCATTGCGTATGAGGTTATTGTCGAGGTGGTAGTAAATAAGTTGCCGTAGTTGGCTTGAGATGTGAGACGCTGAAGGTGACATGGTGGGTTAAGTTGTTCCGGAGGTATGAGGGTCGGAGGAGGTAAGGGATCTCGCAATGTGCAACGACGCAGTGAAGAATCCAAGAAGGTCAACGATAAAGGAAGATATGTTGGTTTCAGATAAGTAATCGCATGAGGGATTATTTTCGTTCGTAGTCGTAGTTAACAGTGGTCGAGGAGAGGAGGGGACATGCGAAGAAGCAGAGGACCAGGTAGGATTGAGCGTAGATTCAAGACTCTTTTCGTTGGCGGGAATATGTCATATTCTGAACCCAATTGAAATGAATGCAGCCAGCCGATTTTGTTGTCCCTGTGGTTATTCACAGGAGGTTGTTGCACTGTATTGTTTTGATTCAGTTGTTATGCAAAGAAGCGACGCCCAGCTCCCACTGTCTCAAATGGCCGCCCATGCAAACAAGCTGAGCTTTGTTAAGTGGTGGGGGTCTAAGCATTCACAGTCTGGCGGGAGGAGAATTCAAATAGAGATATTAGAAGTAAGGTATTTGGCAAGTAGGTGGTACAGAGTCTGGGAGAGGGAGGGAGTGGTGAAGGTAGAGAGAAATTGAGAGAGAGAGAGTGAGAGAGTCTGGAGCTGGCTGAGAAGGCGGGAGGGAAATGGATGTTTTGATGCTCTGGCTGGTCACTGGACTGTTGACCAGTGGCTGGTGCAGGCTGACACCCAGGTAACGTGACTTTCTTGTTGCCCTCTGGCAGGAAGATGTATGATATTAGAGATGCCCTTGTGAATCTTCTTATTTACTGTTAGATTGAATGTTACAGTGGGCATCTCTAGCCTTCAAGGTATTTGCAGAACTGCATATGCAAGTTGAGCTGCGATGTTGGCAATCTAGACTCATGCCTCCCTCAGCCTTGCATCTATATATCTGGTTGGATAATCTGCCTTTTTCTGTGTAGCAAGATTGTCTCTGAATTACAGCCTCCTACTTACTTATTAGCAGAAAGTTCCCTTCTTATAATTGAGGAAAATTGGATAACTCATCCAATCAACTGCTAGTAAAGTAAGTGAGTAGATCATGGCTCTCTCATTTCAAGTTTTAGAGAAAGAAAGCTTGATAGCAGAGGAGTAATTCATATTTCTGCCTCTCATCAATTCACAAAATAGGGACATGCCATCCATATAGTTACTATTATTATGCAATATGCAATTCTATAAACTATCTTCAATATTAACATAAATTTCCATCACTGCACCAATTAAATGGAGGGGCATGCTGGGGGGGCATCACAAGCCTGGATCCCTGGGTGCTGCCAACCTTAACACGCCCCAACCATCGCGCCTATTCCCGGGGGCTACCACCTTCTACCGCTCTTCTCGAACAAAACACATCCAAACCGCAATAATCCCAACCACCTCTCCACCCCGAGGCGCTCAACTCACAACACAAAACCAATTGAGACCGGCACAAAGTCAGGAAACAACCGCGCGAGGATGGCACGAGTAAGCCTCACCCATAATTCCACACCACACCCCCTCCGCCCAAAAAATAAAATCCAAGAGAACAAAAAACGCAGCCATTTCTAACACAATTTCTCCCCCCCCCCCGACAGAAAGCCACCAAAACCCTCGCCGCGCGCAACACCACCCTCCTCCTGCGCACCCACCTCATAACCCTCACCCTCCACACCCTCTTCCTCACGCTATCCTTCCTCATCTCCCGGCGCTCTCTCACGCCCTACATCCTCCTCACCTCCCCCACCCTGCTCATAGAATTCTACCTCGACCGCCTCGGTCGCCCGCGCTACAACCCAGACGGCACATTACGCAGTGCAGGAGAAGACCTCGACGCGCGCGGCTTGACGGAGTTTTTATGGGACGTGCTGTATTGGACGTGGGGGTGTATGGGTGTTGTGTGTGTGTTTGGAGATCGAGCGTGGTGGTTGTGGGTCGCGGTGCCGGGGTATTCGGCTTGGTTGGGGTATAAGACTTTTATGGGGTTTAGGAGCGGTGGGATGATGGGTATGGATGCTGGGGCGGGTGTTGCGGAGGGTGGAGGTGGGGTGGGCGAGAGTAAGAGGCAGAAGAAGATGGAGAAGAGGGGGCAGAGGGTCAAGTATAGATGATTCGGTTCTTTTATGAGCGGCTCTACCAGACATGTGGGGGATAAGGGAGCAAATAGCGGGAGGATGGAAAGGGTTTGGGCCAGATGTTTGCATAGGCGGTTGGCAGAGGCATTTGTATACTATAGTGTTTGATTTGGGCAGATTATTTTGATGCCGGTTGTGGGCCTAGTCTTGAAGCGATGATGACACTTTACCGGAGAAGAGTATAGAGGCGCTTCTAACCGCAGTTAGAAAGCACACAGATAGTACTTTGCATTCGTCGGGGAGTAGTATATATACTCGGATATCTACATAATATTACATGTATCTCAAAAAATCTCAAGCAAGACATAGTCGAGAGCCAAGACGAGGGATTATGCGTCGAAACAAGAGGGGAAAACGGAGCACGCTTGGAGTGGGATAATGGCTAGATGGTGGATGGAGATATCAAGCTGCCATGTGAAGTAGAACGGAGAACAATGCCCGAGAAAAGAGATATGGAAAGTGGATATAAATGTACAGATTGGGAATTTTGTTTGCCAAAAGAAAAAAGGACGAAGGGAGGAAAAGAGAAAACAGGACAAATGGAAGGTAAAGGGAATAGGAGGGAAAATTTCATGATACAGTAATTCTGGGGCTGAGTGCTGCTGGCTTCATGCATGTCATCAAAAACTATGAGAAAATAAACCCAGGAAAGAGGGGGAATGGTGTTGCGGAGTTATAACTCGTTTCTGTCAGTACTAGCTGTTGAGGTTGAGAAAGTAGAAAAATCAGTTGCTTCCTCTGATGGAGTGGCACTGTCCGTGCTGATCGCCTGGTTAACACGGGACCGCGCATTCTCAACATCAACACTTAGTTTGCTGATAATCTTGTTGAGGGCAGGCTCTTCCTCTGTCAGTAACGATGCCTCTGCGGTGGCTAATCTGTAGGCGTCTTCAGCTGATCTCACGGCTGCTTTAAGCTCTCTATAGCCGGAAGGGGCTGATGGCGTTGCGCTCACTAAAGCTGCTGCAGACGCTACATGAAGGGATGAAGTGGCTGCCGATAGTGCGGCATGGTACCTCGACGAAGCATCTTCCACGACACTGCTTGCTTCATCCGGGCTCATAGTTGACTGAACATAGCTAACGGAGTATAATACTGCTTCAAGGCTGGCTGACGCCAATTCGGATGCATAGCTATATTCTGACCTTACTTGCTCGAGGACAACTTTGGGGTTCGGAGGATGGGTCTCCTCGGGACTACTGGATGTATCTGTCGTTGCGGGAGGAGAACCACCGAATGCGGCGGCATGGTCAGCATGAGCAAGGCGTATTGCCTCATAATATCGGCGCTGCGCATCGAGGAGGATGTGAGCGTGCCCGGGATCCAGGGTCTCCTGAGTGATTGCATAAACACTGGAAGTCGCGCCAGAGTAGGCGCTGGCTGCACTATCCAGTGCGTCCTGTAGCTTCGATGAAGCAGCAGCAGAGGTTGCGCTGTCTGGTTCTGAGGTATGCGCTTCAGTTTGTCCTGCGGTAGTAGCTTCGTCGGATGGAACGATTGTCGATGTGCTCTGTATTGACTGAGAAACTGTATCATCAGAAGCCTCGCCGACGGTGTCGACCGGTGAGGACGCAGCTTCGCCTACCACTTGAGCTGCAGCACCGCCCCAGACTTTATTGTCGCTGGGCGAATCTTCTAGGAGAGACCCCGCCGGGTCGGAGCTATCACTGTCGTCCTTAGTAAAAGCGGATGGAGGGATCGTTGCATCATCCACTAGTCTAGTCGGTAAAATGCTTGGTGAGGCTTCTGACTCTTCAGGCTCAACTTTCTCACGCGATTGAGGCTCGGATACTCCGCCATTGGGATCCTCTGGGCTTTCGGTGTGTGTAGAAATTATGCTTTCATCGCTGCTGATGCTGGCAGCTACTGATTCCTCAGCGGCTTCAGGGACAGTCGATTCTGTTTCACTTTCCAGCACCGGGGAGGCTGCGTCGGAAGAATCGTTAATACCCATTTCCGCGATCTTACTGGCGCGCGCTTCTGCTGCAGGAATAGTTGGAGTCTCGAAATTGTCGCTGTCGTCTTCAGCCTCTATTTTCCATTGGCCTACCACCTTTAGCCTCCCAAGCTCCGTGGCTGCAGCTTCGGCAGCTTCCATTCCTGCCGCGAGAATACTCTGGACCAAGGTCTTAGCATCGACAAAGTCCTTGTGATGAAGGCCAACAATCCTGACTTCGGTACGCCACTCCGACCATTGTCGTTTAAGAGCGTGGAACTTTGCCCATTCCTTGTAAGTAACACCATCCATCCAAGCCCATCTCATCCCGAGCTCTTGGAGCCCGAGATTACGGATGTTGTCTAAGACATCGAGGGTAGCCTCCGACGCATCGTTAACCTGCTCAGACAGATCCCTTTCAACCTCCCGTGACCATTGCCTCAACTGGTGGGCGAGCTCTCTGATAGCCATGCCCGAGGATCTGACGGCCTGGATGAGCTGATCATGCGCGACTTTTTGACCCTGGGGAGTTGCATTATCAGGAAGATCTTGGACAATAGAGATGATCTTTGTCTTGAGCCGCTCCGTCTCTTGTTGCGTCGTATTCTTAAGTTCAGATACTAGCCACTCGCCAGTGCCTCTGGATTCACTTTCGAGCCAATTTTGGGCAATTTCTGCGACGCGTTCTTCGAGATCCTCAGCACCGTTATCTGCCGCAACGGCAAATTTCTCCTGCCAAGTTTTCAAATCCTTCGCAATCCGCTCCCGAGCCTGCTCTTGCTGCGAAGCTGATGGATTCTTGACTTGTGAGGTTGTCGGAGTACTGGAGGTTGAGGGAGATGTCGTCGATGTGCCGCTCGTGGAGAAAGATGGGACAAATGTTGTTGTTGCAGTAGGTTGAACTAAGGTTGAACTATACCTAAGTTAGTAAATTTGCGCTCAGAAGTAGAGGGCCAAGCTGTGGAGATATGTGCGTTGCAGGGCCTACCTTTCTGTCTCCTCGAGGCCAGTTCGTAGGTTCTTGCCCTCACGATAGCTTGCTAGCTTGTTCCCAATCCGTATCAGCTGAGGTTCCACGTTCTGGAAGTATAGACCAGCGACTTGTGGGAGAAGAGTCTCGTTGACAAAGCGGAGGATCGCGGACCAGATTTTACGACTGTTGGGAAGAACAGTGTTCACTGTTATGTCATGTGCGGAAGTGTAAGCCCGCCCAACTACAGGCTTTGCGCGCAGATAAGATGGTAGGAGGTAAGATGTGTATACGCGAACAACGGAGGCTTTTGTCGTGCGGTAGTGCGGGGTGACTAGCATCGACATTTTGTTGACATGGCGTGCGACCGACGAGTCGTATGCTTGAAGCGCATGGTCTTGTAGTGACTGTATTCGAGGCGTCACTAAGAGCGTCCATTGCTGCTTGGCATAAGATTTGGCATCTTCTAGACGGGGTGCAGCATAGGCATGGTAGTTTCGCGACGCAAAATTGGCACTGGGCGTGTACACTTTTTCATCGAATGCGCGGACATAGGGCCTCCCGACCTCGACGTATGGAGCTGCATAGGCTTCGTAGAAGGGAGAGATGCGCGGTTCAAGGTGCGATCGCGCGAGGAGATAAGGCTTGCAGAGCCTCGAAGATGTGCCGTCTAGATCGGACAGACGTGATGGACAGTAGAATATAGGTGTGAGTATTGTATACCATATGACCAACCTGTCTCGTTGGTGATATATATTAGCTTGACAAGTCGCCAAATGTTGGGGCGTGTGAGAATTGAAATACCTGAGCACAAGTCCAAGTGTCCATCTTGGCCAGCTCGAAGGACGGTTAGATTTCTGATCTACGCGACTCTGTCCATCGGCTGTATCTTTCACAACTTCCCCTGACACCGCTCCATTCACAATCGTGGCCATTATGCGCCCTTTTCCGCCAAATGGACTGTACAGGCGAAGCTCGGCCAATCAGCTCAGTCCAGCTGAGAGGAAAGATCCTCAACCTGCCCAAGTAAAGTTCGATCAGAGGACTAAATGAAAGAAAAACGCGCCAGGTCCTCGAGTAGTAGCAATATTGCGATGTCCAATGGGCTCTGAGTGTGGTTGCAGAAGCCAAGTTGGAGATGTTCGAGTTTATATCACAAAACTTAAAATGTCACGTTAGAGCTGAGGGAAGGTCTTGGCACGGAGCTGCCTGGTTGCAGAGCTAGGAGCATCAGAGAAAGGGTCACACAGCCTTCGATCTCAGGAACAGTAGTTGAAACACAAAGCTGAAGAGCAGAACCCATGCGGCTGTGATGAGATAGAAGCAAAAAGACCTTCTCCTATGTGCTAGTGTTGCAGGATGAGTTTCAACATCACACCATAGAATTCTTTAGTATCTTGATCTTGTTTTGATGGTGGAGCAGTGATCTCATTGCAGTGTCGTGCCTGTATTACGCCGTCTTGGCACTGTCAGCGGCGCATCTTACAATCCACTCACGTGACTATTACGGATAAAATATTTCCCGATATACAAAGGGATCGATGACCTAATCTTCCAGAACTTTGGGAGGAGCATCGCTCATGCCAGCACAGAGAAGCAAAGAGCAACTCGGTCATTATAGCTACTTGCGCGCTTGGTATCGATAGATACACTTATTCTGCTGAACTATTTTGAGCGGGCGTCGGGCTCTGTACCCGGCATACATTGTGTCTGTGCTTTATAGTGATGTCATGGTAAGTGGTATTTTAGCAGTTTCCCATCGGGCTCCCAACTAACAGATTCCAGACCTTAGGGTCCTTGCCTCATGTCTAGTTGAGATTTCCGACCTGTTCCTCTATCCCCAGTCTATACAGATATGTCACGCGGGCGAATCGCCTTCCGTGTGTCTTTCTTAAGAACAAACCCAATTTCGAAAGCGTCTTGGTTGAACCCACCATGGATCTCAATCGCGTTGCCACCTCGTTCGAACGCCGGAGATCGGTGTCGCAACCGGATATCATGAACGACCCAGCATTTGATACGAATGCAGGAAAGGGGAAACACGCAGACGAGCCGGATACATGCCGAATATGTCGTGGAGAAGGCTCAGCGGCGGAGCCTCTCTTCTATCCTTGCAAATGCAGTGGCAGCATCAAGTTTGTCCACCAGGACTGCCTGATGGAATGGCTTTCACACTCGCAGAAGAAGCACTGCGAACTTTGCAAAACACCTTTCAAATTCACTAAGCTCTACGATCCGAATATGCCCCAGCAACTTCCGGCTCCCGTCTTCTTGAAACAGTTGGCTATTCATGGTGCTCGGTCACTCCTGACTTGGTTTCGCTTTGTATTTGTTACTTTTGTGTGGCTTGGGTGGCTACCGTGGTCTATGAGAGCGGTATGGCGAGGCCTCTTTTGGCTTGCTGACGGGAGGTGGCCAACGTCTGAGGCATATTTCAAGCAGGCCTTAGTTGCGGGGAATCAGACGCTTGAGCAACTTGCCATGCAAGGCACTTCGCCGGTAACGAATCTCCTTTCTTCGAACCTTGAAGCAACTTCAACCGCTGCGGAGAACATATCGAGTGCGCTATCAGAACTTTGGCCTGCAGCTGGAGCTCTAGTCAATATGACTGCTGGTCAACCCCTGATATATTCTGTCGCTAAAAGACTTTTACTCAATACCCTCTCGTCATCATCTCCATCTTCTATGGATGCTTCCAACTCCACGATTGCGAATTCAACAGCCCAAGTAACACGCCGCCTCCGACAACCCTCTTGGCTTTCAGACGTTTCTTTCCTTACCTCATTAACACCTTACTCGACCTTGAACAATATCCTGATAGATACGCTTGAGGGTCAGATAATAACCCTAGCTGTGGTTATTGCTTTTATTTTAGTGTTTTTAATTCGAGAATGGGTGGTACAGCAACAACCGGCTCTCAATGTGGCAGATGACCAAGATGCTATGCGACTAGGCCCAGACGGGGAGTTGAACCGTCCCGATGAACCAAGGGACGAGGAAGATGTCGAACTCCAAGACCCGGAGCCTCTCGAAGAGGCCGAGGTTGATGAGGCGCCCCCAAATGACGAGGAGCCTACACCGTCAACCACCGATAGCCGTCCGTCTACTCCTCAGAACACTGCGTTATTCGAACCGTTTGGGGGAGTTGAATCTCTTCATCCGACACGACTGTCTCACTCAGATAATTTACGGCAACACCAATTTGGTATCCCCCGCGAAGAGGATCACGATGTTGCCAACACAGATGTTATCGATGAGACCGCTGCAGGTCAAGACCCCAATGTTGCAGCTGCACCAGCCGCGCGTTTAGATGCATTCAAAGATCTCTGGGCCCGTGGGAGGGGCAATCCCACAGAGATTCTTGCTATTATTGAGCAGGAGGGTCGTCAGGACGAACTTGCCTGGATTGTCTCGGCAATGAGGAGATTGGAACTTGCAGCACGACGAACGGAACCTGATGAGCTAGCTACTAGAGGACCCCTTCGATATCACGCTGACTATACTTCGGTCGAACGCCTAAGAGGCGACGAATATGCAGGCCCTTCAACTCCCCATTCCTTTTTAACAAATGATGCCCCAAGGAATGAAGGCGCACCTGGGGTCCAGGATCCGTCTGATCCCGACCTATCGTCGTTCAGTGTAAGATTCGGAGATCCAAATTCTGGCTCTGATTTGGCTACGAGGTCATTCTCGCCGTCTTTGCTAAATCTTGAGCGCTTTCCATCCACGGAAAACTTTAGGCCAGAACCCCCGAGACCTAGCCGACCTGAGAATGAGCTTGGTGGCCTGGAAGATACTACGGAAGCCGCTACCTTAGGTCAGCTACGCTTTCGGCGCCATATGGAGGCGCAGGCAAGAGAGATTATTCAGGCACGGATGGCTGCGGAAGAACCACCTGCCGTCCCGATTTTGCAGGAACAGCCGAGTATTCATGTAGAGCAGCCGGAGAGCAGCGCGCCTCCCCCTCCTACTGATCCTATACATCCTCCAATGTCAATATTTGAACTGGTTACAGACTGGCTTTGGGGAGACGTTCCTCCCCTTCCTCCATCACCGGTGGAAAATCCTGCGGTGGGAGTTGCAGGTTTAGAGAATGAAGGTGGGGCGGATCAGCAGCAGGCGAACGGAGCTGCGCCACCCAATGCTCCAGCTGATCCGAATGATCCAGATGCTGTTGACGATGCTGATGACCTAGAAGGCATTATGGAACTGATCGGGATGCAAGGTCCTATATTTGGCCTTCTTCAAAACGCCGTCTTCAGTGCCCTACTTATCTCCTTCACTGTTACGGTTGGGATATGGCTCCCTTATCTTTGGGGCAAGATTGCGTTGGTATTGATGACCAACCCCGTTCGCCTTTTTGTTAGGGTTCCATTTGCCGTTTTATCGGTCTTTGCGGACATCACTGTCGATATAGTTTTCGGGAGCGTCGCATATGCTGTATATTGTGTTAATGTCTTACTGCGGTCCCTCCTTGCTCACATGGCGACATTCATGCCCGCCCTTGGGAAGCTTTCTGGGCCTAACGTGATTACAGCAGCCTCCTTGTCCCTCATGGATGGCAGCAGTCAACGTCTCAGACGGATTGTCGGCTCGCTTTTCACTTTTCACGAGTCTGACCTCCCCATGTTCTCTGTATTAGCCCATCAGGCCCTCAAGATGCATCAGGCTCGGTTGGGAATGGTATTTCAACATGTTTTTGGTGTTGCAAGGGCCGTCGTGTACGACTTTCCCCTGCTTCTGCTTGAACAAGGAGGCCTGCAGAAGATATTTTCCAGCATCATGGCCGTCCAACCACGGGATATATTATCTACTATCATCGACACCGCGCAGACCATTTTCAATTCGGTCCTCATCTTGCTTGGGAGGGGCAACTTGGCGAGCCTCAAAGCAGCCGGTGGCAATCATAAAGCGACATTTCCCCTGGATTACGATCTGTCACATTGGGATACGAAAGACCGGATCATTGCTATTTTGGTGGGCTACTGTTTCGCATCCCTCATTGGCGTCTTATACCTTAAAATCTCGACTATGATCTCCGGCAGGACCCCTGAGCAGAGAGTGGATGGTCCTATCGCCGAGATATTGCAACAAGCAGGAGGGGTAATGAAGGTCATCGTCATCATTGGCATCGAGATGATTGTGTTTCCATTGTATTGCGGCATCCTTCTTGATCTTGCTCTTATGCCCATTTTTGAAAATGCCACCCTCGCATCAAGGACAGCGTTCATGTTTGAATCGCCCTTTACATCTCTTTTCGTGCACTGGTTTATTGGGACGTGCTACATGTTCCACTTCGCTCTCTTCGTTTCTATGTGCAGGAAAATCATGCGCAGTGGAGTTCTCTGTAAGACTATTCTCCTGTTTCTTTTCACTTCTGACTATATACTAACAACATTTGTTTGTGTCCAGATTTCATCCGAGACCCAGATGACCCGACTTTCCATCCAGTCCGAGACGTGCTTGAGCGCAGTATTACCACCCAGCTTCGCAAGATCGCCTTTAGCGCGCTTGTTTATGGCGGACTGGTCATGGTCTGCCTCGGCGGTGTTGTGTGGGGTTTGTCGTTTGCATTTAAAGGCGTACTTCCAATACATTGGTCGTCTAATGAGCCTGTTCTCGAGTTCCCTGTTGACCTATTGTTCTACAATTTTGTGATGCCGTTAGCCATACGTTCAATTCGCCCATCAGACGGCCTCAACAACATGTACGACTGGTGGTTCCACAAGTGCGCTCGCATACTCAGGTTGACGAATTTCTTATTTGGTGAACGGAAACAAGACGAGGAGGGGCATTCCCTGTATCGAACATGGCGTGATGTGGTCCTCCGATACAAAGAGACAGGTGATGAACATGTCTCAGACGAGGATGGCAAAGAGCCTGCCAATAAAGAGGAGTCGCCAGCGTCCTTTACCCCGGATGGCAGGTTTGTTCGAACGCCGGCTTCGGATCAAGTTCGTATTCCAAAGGAAGGTCAAGTGTTCCTAGAAGTGACAGAAGACAATAAGCGAGTTGATGGCAAGCCAGACCGCGATGATGGACTCCATGGAAGGAAGAACGAGATGTTTGCCACGGTTTACATTCCACCAAAGTTCAAGACCAGAATTGCAGCATTTATCTTCTTGATCTGGGCATTTGCTGGTGCGACTGGGGTTGGGAGCACGATTGTTCCTCTGGTTATTGGGCGGAGGATGATCGCATCGTTTTTCCCCAACCACGTCCGTATGAACGATCTTTATGCGCTCTCGGCTGGCATATATACCGTTGGTGCACTCATTTATGCAGTGGTCTATTCCCGCCGTATCCTGGGTAGTGTACGGTCCTACTTACAGTCGTACTCAATTTCACCAAAACAGGCGGTGATCGAGGCTACACTTCACATACTTCAACTCGTCTACATTTCAATGGTATTTGCCTTGCTCCTTCCGACTTTATTCGCCTTGGTGACGGAACTATATCTCCTTGTTCCTCTACATACCTATCTTAACGGCGACCAAGAGCACATGATCCACTTCGTCCAAGACTGGACTCTGGGTGTGCTCTACGTGAGAATGACGCTCAGACTTATTCTCTGGTACTCTGACTCGCGTCCTGCACTCGCACTCAACGCCATCCTTCGCAATGGCTGGTTACGTCCTGACGTCAAACTTGCCACCCGGGCATTTGTCGTACCTGCTACTGTCCTCACTTTGGTTGCCCTTCTGGGCCCATTACCCATTGGCGTTTTCCTAAACGGGACCTTCTTCCGTGGCTCTACAGCTGCGATGCACTCGCAAGTATATCGATACTGCTACCCTGGGTTCTTGGTTGCGCTTTTCGGTGTCTGGGCACTGTATAGTCTTCGTCAGCAAATTGGCGTCTGGCATGGGAGGGTGAGGGATGATGTATATTTGATCGGGGAGCGGCTGCATAATTTCGGTGAAAAGCGACGCAGGGATGTGGGTGCCGCGCGGCGAATGATTACTTCGTAGTTTAGATGCATATACTAGTTTTTTTTGGGCTAGTTTATTATTGTCTTTGTGGTAGCTAGTATCCGCTCTTTGCGCTTTGTTGCTTCTTGTGAATTCTTACGTTTATGGGTTGTGTATGCTAGCGGTTTTTTGAAGTTCTAGACAATTCAACAAGATATCTTGCATAATTATTCCCTTAGTAATAATGAATAGTGAATAGTGCTGCCTTGGAGCGTGCACGTGCATGCCAAGCCTTCAAGGTTGCCACCGATCGGGAAGGACCCACCAGCTAGGCGGAGGCAATTAGGGGCTGCTGATTGGCTGGCGCATAGGCAGCACAATTCCCGGGCTACGACGCCCGCCTCGGCCATTTATCAGAATCTCAGATCGCTGACGACGTCCCGTCCTTCTCTTTTCTCCTGCAGATCCAAACGGCATCTTACATATATTGACACATTCATTATCGATTGCCCCTTTTAAAAGCTTTGATTTTGATGGTTTTTTCTTCTTCGAGCGATCGTTGAACAGCTAACTCTAGTCCAGAGGACTTCACTACCACATTACACAGTGCTATACGATAACGAGATAAACACCCTGATTTCAATTGCGAACATCCCTTTTCTTCCCTAGCCATGTCGGTTCTCAGAGGATCCTTCCTCCAGCGCCGCCTTACGAAACTCTACACAGACACAAAGACATCCTACGAGAGCGTATCTAGCGTCTCCCGACCCAACGATGACCCCGAACTCGTCGCTCTTAATCGCAATTTCCGCACCCAAAAGGACAAGCTGCTAGCATGGGGTCTAGACTGGAGTGACGCGAATGCCGCACAACCTAACGATATCGACGAGGCGCTGACTGAGGCAGGATTTAGCGATGTGGTTGCGGGGATAATGTCGTCGATACAGAAGCTGCTGACGGAGGCGGAGAAGTTGCGGCATCCTTCGGATATGCAGAAGTCGCCGGATGGGATGACGAAGGGCGGTGGTGGTGGTGGTGCTGGCGGAGGAGGAGGAGGGGGAGCGACATCGGGTGTGAAGACGACGTGGACGAATGAGGAGATTGCGCGTTCAAAGACGCTGTTGGAGGAGTTGACGACACATATTGATACACTGTATGATTTATCGAGGTCGAGGCGGAATATGAGTATGAGTATGGGCTCGAGTACAAGGACGGTGAAGACGTCGAAATCGAGACCCTCGTTATCAAAGCCGTCAAAGTCATGGAAGGATAGCTATTATACAACGGAGCCTGGAGATTCTAAGAGTGCGGGATCCGGCAAAGCGGCGCTTTATCATAGTCCGGATACGTTACAGCATCAACAATCGTTTTCTGAGTACCCGAGCAGTGGGTTCAGGGCGCAGGAGCTGGAAATGCGGTCTTTAATGAGCAAGCGAAGCCAAACGGCTCCCGAACTCCATAGTCAACCTTCGCAACAGCAATCTTTCATGGACTCGTTTGCCTCGACGAAGGAATTCTATATCGATCAAGAAGCCTTGGAGCTTGTTAATGGTGGACTTTCTCATTCCTCCAATCCACCACCATATGAACCCGTTGCAGCGTCTGCCAATTCGCGCATGATTGGCCGTCTGAATATCAATGCGGTACCGCAGTTCCTCTCCAAAAACATCGAGACGGATACTATTCCCGTTCTTGTTGAATTTTCACCCATCATGGTCGATGTTCCTAACTCCCTTTTATTCCCGCAAAAAGATCGACTCCAGCGTGTCAGCGAAACCCTACAACGGCTCGTTGAGAACTCTCAAGTCTCCCATCTCGCTCTACTCAAATTTCTTGGATACTTTGTTGACATGTCTTACTCACGTTATGCATTCATCTATCAAATTCCCCTGGAGTTTTTTCCCTTATTCCGCCAGCCGTACGACTTGAGCGATTGCAAACTTCGACCGCTCGTATCGCTATTTCCAGCTTCTGATGATCGACAAAACGCAGCTGTTCCAAATCTCGAAACCAGGTTTCGACTCGCTTATAACCTAGTTCTAGCATTCCTTCATCTCAGGAGTCAGAACATTGTGCATGGTAACATAAATAGTAACAATGTTCTCATTTTCCCAGTCCCGGGTCAGTCATCAGGCGACAACTTTTCCGATGCGTCGACGTCAGACTTCCGTCTCGTGTATCTCACCTCCTTGGCTCCATTTGAGAGTGAAAACAAGCACTTGTCACCAGAGCCGTTGTCATCGAGCATATACCGCCACCCAGACGACCACCGAGTTCTCAATGAACAAACTGCCTGGGCTTATGACATGTACAGCTTAGGCCTAGTTTTACTGGAGATCGGTCTCTGGACTCCTCTGAGCCGACTTTGGAAGATGAAGTACAACGATGCTATGTTCAAGTCGCGTATTGAGAATGTTTATGTCAAGAAACTGGGCCCTAAATGCGGAAGTGCGTACTTGCAAATGGTCCAGCTCTGCCTCGATGCGCCCAACTTCCATCTCTCGACCGAACCAATGGCCGACCTTGCACTGAGAATACCCCAGACGTTCTCTTACCCTTGGAATGATCCTACGGCCAATGATTGGGATAGCTTTTCGAAGAACTTTGTTTACACTATTGGAAAGATTAGCTGGCGCTGTGCGAGCCTTGATGTCTTTTCTCCGCCCCCAGATGCGGATTTGGAAGAGTACCTCCCGCCACCGATCATAAACCAGGATGTGGTAAATTCGCCCTTTGAGCAAGTTGGACCAACTGGTTTCGGTCGTCAGTTTGATGAACCAGCAGTCCCCGTCGACATTGCGGATGATACAGCTATGCATGGGGATCTCAAAATGACGCAGGAGAAAGGCGGTATAGGAGAGAAGAAGGTTCGGAAGCGCACGTTGAAGAAATGGTCAAATATCGAGATACCAGATGAACACCTCAAGCAGTGGAATCTGATGCTCATGCCGAAGCTAAGCAAGCTTCTGCAGAAGATCTTGAAAGATTCTCCCGAGTCTTGCAGTGCTACCCTGATGATTGCTGGTGAGACTGCAGAGACCGCAAAGACTACCATCTGCGTTACATGTACCAACGTTCGGAAAGTCAGAGCAGCTCTCAAAAAGTACTTTGACTATGATAGGAGTGAGTGGGACCTGATGGTCCTCCGCGGCGATGTTAAGAGATCGAAAGTGCCTCGCCGGAAGCGGAGAAAGGCGAAACCAGTACGCACTCCCAGTGCTACTCAACCAGACTTTAACCCGTATTACCAGACAAAGCCAGTGTGTGGGGCATCGATTGGCGCATTTCGGCTAGACGAGCATCTACCAGCAGTGTCATATGGAGGTGCAATCCTAGTGGATGGCATGCCGTTCGGAATGACAGTGCACCATATGCTCGATTCTCCCTGCGATGATAACGATGAAGACGATGACTTGCCTCCTCGTTCAGCAGGCAATTGGACCTTGGACACTGAATTCTCAGAGCATGACTTTGCGCACACGTGGTGTGAGGGAGACCTTCCTGAGCCGTCATATGCCTTGGAGATATCCGATGACGAGGATGAAGGTGATGATCAGTCCATTGCACAGAGTATCGATGATTCTTACGACGACTACTGGCTTTCGGATGGGTACTCGACTGACGATTTAGAGGATGATTATCGTGGAGACGATGATGACATTGCCTCTATTGGGGATACCGCGGGAATAGATCCCGGTGAAGAACCGCCCATTGTGGTTACCCAGCCTGCCATCGATGATGTAGAGGACGAGTTCTTTCCCTCCGTGGAGGATAAGGATGATGAGCACTTAGCGTCCCATTCCTTGGGGTATATCCATGCTTCCTCTGGGATTAGAAGGTGGCTTCGGGACGGCATAAAGCATGAAGTCGACTGGGCGTTGATTAAAATCGATGACTACCGCATGGACGACAGCAATGTTATTTACAGCGGAGCTTCTTCTAGCTCTAGAAGCGCAGCTTGTGGCCATGATGCATCGGAAGCTGCCAGGGCAGGGGGCGCAGTCGCTCTGAACAAGGTTGCGAGAATGGAGGAGCTAGCGGGGCTGCAAGTCCAATGCTGTGGACGCACCAGCGGGCTACAAAGCGGGCGGATTTCCAAGGCAATGACGCTGGTAAAGATGCATGGTCGAAAGTCCTTTTCCACTAGTTTCAGTGTTGAGGGTAACTTTGGCGGTAAGTCCTAGCACCATATTTCCCCGCTTTCTATTCTACTCCTTTCCTCATGCTGACGGCAAAATTTCTGCTTGAAACAGTACCTGGAGATTCTGGTGCTTGGGTCTTTGACAAGACCACAGGCCAAGTCTGTGGTCACGTCCTCGCATGGTCTGAAAAGAGTCGCATGGCATACATCGCACCCATGCAGATGCTGCTCGATGATATCGCGCGCACCCTAGGCGCAACCAGCGTCATCTTACCAGGCAGCGAAGAGGCTTTGACATGGCAACAAACTGCTGCTCTCACTCATGACGCTATCTCGTCTCTAAATAAACCACTGCCCATGCCGCCGCCCGCGGCGGCTGTGGCTGCTGCTGCGAGCCGGAGAATAGTCCCCGACCAGCAACTCCCTATTGAACTTGGAAAGTTGAGCTTGGATATTGATGAGCATGCACGGAGTGGTAGTAGTAGTAGGGTGGGAACTATGAAGGGCTTGAAGGATGTTTCGACTGCGACTTTTCGTGTCGTGGCGCCGTTGATGGGTCAGTCGCGCGCTGTGGAGAGACAGTTTGCTTGATTGGAGATTTCTTTTTTTTTTTTTGCTGCGTATGTATGGCTTTGATGAATTTCCCATGATATGCGTCTTTGCTTGGTTTCCTTAGATTGTGGCACTCCTAGTGCCCCTTTAACTTATGTGTACGGCGTTTCCGTTGCTGCTGCATTTTTTTCCATGATACCATCTCTTTTGTATATATATTTGTCATGCCGGGCCTTCATTTCCTTTCTTTTCGCGGGTTGGGTTTCGTAAATATCAATATTGCTCACTTTTATAGTCTACGTGTCTCTTTCTTTATTACTATTTCAAATTCATCATTCGTCTTAGGTACACTACAGAGCACAACACTTACACTTGAGCTTAACAAAGTATATCAACAACTACGATCTATAAAACTTATGACAAAAGCTTTTTAATTCATCATTCTACGGTTCTACTTGCTATTCTTCCATCTCTTTCCCCCAGCCACCTCCCTCCCCGACTGTAGCAGCATCCCCGTAAATGTTTTAAACCCCGTTCCCCGTGAGTGGGCCGCGCACGCCCTTAAAAAAAAGGTCAAACAATTGGTGCGGCATGCCCCACAGAGCATCGCTTAAACCATAAAACGGGCCCATCCCCGCAAATGTTCAACTAGACCACTAAATTAAACCAACTAACCAACCTTAACAAGGCTCTATCTCCCCGCATTTCACTCAACCCTAACCATCCTCCCGTGAGTCAATGAATGACAGAGAGACTTTAAAAAAAAAAAAACCCCTTTTCCCATAAATCTAAGAAAAAAAAATTCCAAAACAGAAAGAAAAAAAGGGATTGCTATAAGTGAGATAAGAGAAGACATTTCATAACCTCCTTCCCACCCACCCCGGCTTTTTCACAATTTCTGCACCATTTCAAGATTTTGGGGCGTGTGGTGCTATTTTCTGGGGAGAGGGGTATTTTTTTACAATTGGCTGTCTCATAATAATACTTATGCTATTATTTATTATCGCATGGTTTAAGTAAGGCATGGCATGGTAGATGGAGTAAAGGGGAATGGAGCACATGTCACTTCTCTAAAGTATGAATATATATTTATTATCTATACTATTTTATACAGAAGTGTATGTGAGCAAACCAAGGCAGAATCCAAAAAAAAAAACAGTTACAAAATCGAACTTTTGGGTAAGTCATTTACAGAAACTAAATTCTTCAAATGTACTAGAAAAGCAGGAAACTGAAAACAAAAAGAAAAAGGGTATAATAATCCTCCTGCCATCGTTAAATGCCTTTGTCGCATTCTAAGCGATAAGCCTCACAATCCAATCCCCCCCCCCAAAAAAACGCCATATTTTCCTGTACAAAAGAGAGAGGGAAAGGAATTACCAATCCAAACGCTGCGATGAAGGCGACGAGACCGAGTGTCCAAACTGTATATCGTCCTCTGTACGACTACGTGTTTCAATCTCCACGCTCTGCGAGACATGTATTCCCGAGGTTGGTTGCCGCGACTCGCTATTATTATTATTACTGGTCTCAAAGGGACGATGACTGAGCATGCCGAGACTCGGTTTTTGTTGCGATTGGCCGCCCGGTGATGTCACGCTAGTGTTTTGGAATAAAAGCTGCTCGTCGCTATCGCTATCGTGTCGTGGTCGAGGTGATGATGGAGATGCGAGACCCTTGAGCTCGACGACGTTTGCGTTGGACCTTTGCTCGGAGAAAGATGTGACGTAGCCTCCCTTGCGGCCGTAAGCGTATGTATGTGCCACTGTGGTGGTGGGGAATGTGCGTCTGAGAAGCGGCTTGAGGGACGGGATCGAGGCGGAGATTATGGCGATGTTGATTTCGACTTGTGACCAGATCAGGATATTCGCGCCTTGGTAGGGTATATCGGCGTCTACAGCGGACCATAACGTTAATGCGTACACGCGGACTGCGGAGGCGAGAACGGCGAGCGATCCAACTGAGAAGATAGCGATGAGCGCGAACCGTTTGTTTCGCTTCATGTGCAGTCTTCGCAGCATGGGCATCGGGAGGAGGAGGATGAAGAGGTCGGAGAAAATATTAAACGAAGCCTGGCCGTAGTATATAGGGTGCAGGTCATGACATGAGCCGTCACCTTGGAATAATATTTCGATAGACCATGCGTCCGATGGGTTGGGGCATTCGAAGGCGTTGACGAAGACCATTGCGATAGTAAATGTTATGACAACGCCCATTGCGCCGTATATGACAATGCGATATATGCGCTGGGAGGAGAGCATGCGGTAAAAGGATAGAATTGAAAGCTTCACCACGCACAAGGTTACGAGATACACGATCTGATAAACGTACCAGGACTTGAGGGTGCCTTCGAGAAGACTAAGCCCATTTTCCATGTCCTAATCATGGCAAACCCGCCAGTTAGAGATCGCTGTTCCCAAAAAGGCGAGCGAATTTTACCTACCTGGTCTTCAGTGCGTGTACCTGTGCCATATTGAACTTGGAATGAGTTGATAGCTGCAATTCCCCAAGTCAAGAGCTGTGGTGGTCTGTCAGCCATTGCGCTAGAGATGGCGCTTTCTGATGTGGAACAGGTGCGGTTTAAAACTCACCAATGCTGCAACCATCAAATAATCGTCTATCTTAACAGCGCCCGTACGGAAATATCGACAGTATAACCTGTTCAAAAGCCATTGAGTGAGCCAGATATGAGATGCGTAAATATCGACGCCACGCAAAGTTTCGTTGTGAAGGAAGGAGTGTACATACCTCAACGCCACTATGCATGTAGAAAGCGACACAAGAGTGAAGGCCACGATCAGGAGCGTCGGCCCAAGCGTGCGAGGCATCGCGATTGCTTCTGCCAGAAGGCGCACTACTCAATCGAAATGGTATCAATTGGTCAAGTAGATACGTATGCGCATCGTGGTAAACCGCGATGCAAAATCACGGATCCGAGGTGACAAGCACACAAACTAAGAAAAAAGCCACGAGAAACGAGCTGTCTCTCTGATGGGGGAGGGAGTTCAGGCTTGTTTTAAGGTACCTCCCGTGCGTTCCGAAAAGTCACGCGTGGGAAAAAACCGATGTGCAGGAAAGGCGGGAGAGTGCACGACGAGTTGCAACAAAGAAAAAAGAAAATCTGGCCACGGCATCCAATTGTCTATCAGGGGGAAGATGTCATGCATGAAGTACACCAGAACCTTGGGACCAGCTGGACTTTTGCGAAAACAGTGTGCGTACAATTCACAGTGCCTAAAGCCTTGAAACACGCTCTGATTCGTTTGGCAGAAATCACCGTCCCGCAATATCAAATGCTACGGTTCTCAAAATTCAGGTGGCCAGTCAAGGCCGTCTGGGATATCCGCCATGTGTATGCGTCTGTTCGGAGGGTTCGCTAAACAAAGCATAGTTGAAGATACAACTCGTCAAGGATTATAGCAGAAGGCACCTTTTGATCTCTCGAAATCTGGGGATCAATATACACGGCTGAGAAAGGAGGAAGAAGAACCATCATAATTGGCCCTTCTGCGCCCGGGTTCGGGGGTATCTGCAAACCCGTGCACAAAAGAATTCGGGGTTGTACTCCGTGGACAGATTGCAGTTTAGGCGATCGCCACACAACCCAATACTATACCCTGCTGTAACAGGCGCAAGGCTGCGCGAGGATTGAGCGACATGAACATCACGCGAGGCTAGGGATAACTGCCTAAATTCAAACTTCTAGTTAGTGACGGTCTGGAAGGTCTAGTTAGTGTAGATCATGGGTGAAAATGTTAACTTAATGAGCTGCAGCCGGCAGAAGGAAAGGGTAAGTCTGGCCCTGGGTCATGTTTGAAGCGAATGTCAGTGCCAGAGACAATAATCAAATAATAATATCGAGCCGATCTAATAAAAGCCAGGGGGAATTTTTGTGCCTAGCGTGATTGTGTGTACCCCTTGTCCGTATTTGACACGAGCTTTAAGCCTTTTAGCCCACTAACACCGGCGACCAAGTCGACTGGAAAGCAGCTTTCCTTGTCCAGAATCTGGAGAACTGGCGCCTTCCGTCCCGAGAGGCCGATAAAGGTTTTCTGAGCCATCTGTGTGGCACATGGCATGACGCGCTTCCTGAAGAGGGAGCATTGGTGATTCTATGTATGTACTATCCACACGTATAAATCCTTTATTGTGTCTCGAAATATTAGTAAATATCAACACGACCTTAGGAAAAGAACAAGCCTGACAGCTGTCAGATGACCCTAGACTTGTTGTTCCGGACCTAAAAAGATATTTTCTTCAGCGAACAGGCATATAAAGTGGTTTATCATCCCGTAACTTCAAGGTCGACATGGGTGCAATTCCCTACTCCCAGCCTAGCTTGCATTACCTACGTTTATGTCTCCTCCGATGAGTATCTGCACCGAGTCACCGGCAGCAAACGTGGTTGGCAGAATACTCAAGTGAACGGGATATCACCTTTTGGGTTGGATATTAATTAGAATGCGTCCGATAGTTCGTCTTGTGATAATTACTGAATGTTAATTCAGGGGACGATATACCTGCCGAGTCCGGTAATTCACTATCGAGGCTGTCAAAGTGACTCTAGGTGTTGTTGCCCTAGGACCGAAGGTGGTGACGAACCCGCACATGAAAACTTCAAATACTGCGAAGCTGCACGCGTTTCGATTGTGCATACTCTGTACAATGAGCCGTGGGTCTAAGGAAGCCTGAAGGAAGCATCAAAGAACCTTCTAGCCTAGGCTACACTAGGCGGTGCATCCAGGAGACCTTCTTGCCCTATGCGCTTGGAAGTTAGAGAACGTGCTGAGAGAGTTCTAGGCAGCTTTTGGAGCTACGATATTCTAAAAAAATCTGGGGAAAATATTGCGTTAGTTTGGGATAGAACCGTTCTCTTGAGTAGCATGGTCTTATCAACTCGAAAGACTACACTCGCCGTCTTCATGTGCTGGCATAAATACTCCATGTGGACGATTGGGGACAGGAAACAGAAGTGATCATTTCCGTTTCTTGCATCAGGAAGCAGGCATCTAGAACAGCAGTGATAAAACCACGTAGCTGCCATCTCGAGGGAGTTGTGTCGCGGAAGTGAGACCTCACCTGCGCCAGAAATTAATAGGGCCGAGGGTCGTCCTTCCTCATAAACAACAGGTGGCCTGACTCGGGTATGATCTGCGAGGACTGACGACAATAGACACTTGGTCGTGACAAATGCACACAGCTCCTGGTGTTGTGGCGTTACCTTCTTAACACTGCTCCAGCCCCCAGGCAAGAGGTTCTACACAAGCTTTTATGAGCTGACGAGCAGACAAGAAAAGAAAATAGAGCCCCTTTTCTGATCCAGCGGAAAATTGCCAGGATAACGACAAAGGGGTTTTTTTTTTTCTTTCCACGGGACTAGGTCCTCCAGACTAGGCCGCAGGAACCGAATCAGGCCATGGTTCCCCAGATCCTAGCAGCCATGGTCTTCTGGCTAAAGTGGGATTGATCACCCTGCCATCTCGTCTTGCAAGTTGCGAGTGAAACAAACATCACACATACATTTATGTATGGAGATCAGCAGTCACATCCAACTCTCTCAACTCTTGGGCTGCGGAGGACCGAGACTAAAATTTAGCAGTTTAGTTAGCAATGCGTCCGACTGGGATACTTTATCTAGCATGCCTTGGGCTAAGAATAATGATGACGTGAAGTTCAACGAAGCAAGTTCTTTCGCACGATTCCGAAGCCCATCATCGCGTGATAAAATGCTTGATTTTGTTGTGTGTGTTCGGTTCATCTATCTACACACTGCGCTGCTGCCTAGAGATTTAGTATCTTTCTTCGCGCTACATCATCTCGTTGCCCCCTATTGAGCAGTTCGCTGGCCTCTAGCAAGCTGTCACCAAAGGAAAACCTTCATCTTAGGCGGAGTGAAGACCGCGTTGCTCTTGCGAGCATGCTAGCCACAAATATTCCCCTGTCAGATCACTAAGTGCTTAAACTATGATCCTATGATCATTTGGTATACTTTGAATATATGTGAGAGATGCAGACCTAATATCATATAAGCTGCCAACAGAATAGAACACTAAAGTACTCGATACACATCGACCATAAAATAAATAATACCCACGCCAAACCAGCAATCAATTCCACAAGGATTTAACTAATAGCTCACATGATGAACCTTGTTCTATCCATAGCACAACTCAACTGCATTAAAGAAAAAGGAGACAGGAGACCTTAACTGGAAGAAGGTACCACGTGAACGGGTTTCCCAGGACCAGGACCTATAGTATCAAGTCCTGCCACCTTCCGCATCACTTTAAGTTCCTCCTCGTACTTGTTGGTGAGGGCGGTGAGGGCGGAAAGAAGGTGTTTTTTATAATCTGGCACCTTCTTCTTTTCTGGGGTGTCCAGGAGCATCCGTGCGACATCCCAGTACTCCGGGAAAAATCCTGCCCACTCCCAGTCAAGAACTGCAGTGACACAGCCGCTCTCATCGACCAGGACATTTCTAGGGCTGAGGTCGCCATGGGCGAAATGGATTTTATGACTTTCACCTGGACAGAGGCCGGTTCCCTGAGCCAGGAAGTGATTGAACTCTTTTTCGGTCTTGAAAGGGCCGTCCCAGCGAGTTTGATAGTAACCAACTCGGACACGACCACCATTCGGTGCCTCAATTTGTTTGCCTGTCAACTGTCGAAGTTGGGCGAGATATCCAGCAAGTTGATGACAGACAGAGTCTCTTTGATCGTGAGTTAACTTGATCCAAACTTTATCCAGTGGGTTTCCGGGCATGTATTCTATCACAATATTCTGCCCCTCATCATCGACGTCGTAGACTTTTGGCACAGGAATTGTTGTGTTGGAGGCGACAAATTGCAATGCATCGGCTTCCTGGCGACTGTGTTCTTTGCTCTTTAGCACTCGGTGCTCGTCCAGACTCATGACATTGATTACGCCGGTTAGACTGTATCCAATATCCTGACCATAGCCGGCTAATGGATCCTGATTAGCTTACAACATCAAGGAAAGAGCATCGGGAAACCACGCTGCACAACAACAAGGGGGAGGGACATACCTTTAGGAGTGAAGGGATCCATCGTGTGGATATCTTCGGAATACGGCGAAGCATGAAGAACAATCTCAACACAGTGAATGCGAGAAAGCGCTTAAGGAGTTCCACTCCTCGGTTCATAAATCATGAAGCGGCGTAGTGAGCTGCAGGGTCGCACCTCGGCGTGTCGCCTATGATCATCGAGTAGCTCTGTTGGCTAGAATCATAAGTCTGGGCGAGGATCGTCTCATGGGCAACGTCTAGCGCCCATCCCACGAGTCTCAAGCGCCCAAGCTAGCAACTTAACTGTGATGACTTTCGGCAATCCCCTAGTTAGCTGCTATTTCTATCACCATTCTGGATACCAATCTTGACCTACTTGCTGGAACCTATGAATACCTTCAGAAATATGAAACCCCGTTCGTCTCGGGGGCGTTATCGTCAGGGCCATTAATTGGATATGCGTTCTCTTTAGGACTTTCGTTGAAGCGCTATGGGATTCCTATTCTCGTCTCGTTCCTTCCTATTGTTGGGATGGATGACCGTCGGTGCTTCTGTCATCATTGCTTTCCTTCTAAGGGATAAAAGGAAGGATCTTTCTCCTCTCGAACGGTTTTTAAACATTGTTCATCTTTAACTTCATATGCCCAGTCCGCTCTCAACATTTGACCACTGGACACTCGTGTCTTATTGTTCCCTATAGAAAACCCTCAGACTTTCATTCCTTTCCTTCCAAGGGATAAAAGAAAGAATCTCTCTCCTCTCGAGCGGTTTTTTAAACATTGTTCATCTTCACCTTCATACGCCCAGTCTACTCCCAGCATTTGATTACTAGACACTCGTGTCCTACTGCTGCCCCCCGGAGAATTTCAAACTTCGCTCGATCCCTTCTTGCGCCGATCCATTCACTCGTGACACTTTCCATTCTCCAAGACCATCATCCCAATCTCCAGCAACCATGTCCAAGACCTGTGTCAGCGTCCTTGTGTGGTGAGGGATGGAAGAGTTTGACTTCAAGACCACTCGCCACTGTGCGTTATTCTTTCGGCCAGAAGTGAATAAGATCGGAGAGATTCTTCATGCATCGGGTTCCCCCCAAAATTACGTACTTCAGAGAATCACCGGCTATAAGGCTGAATCCAGCCACCGCCTGGTGGGCAGTGTACGAGTGCTCGAAAGCTCACAAACCCCCGACACGCTTCGTGCCATCGCTGAGCAAGTCCCTGTCAACAACAACGAGAGTGGATGGAATTGCCAGAATTGGGTTGGGGACGCGTTGGCTCGATTTGTACAGAAGAACTTGATAACTGCGGCGGAGAGATCAACGATCCTTGACGAAATGATCGACATCGTCCTTCAGAGTGAAGATGATCAGCCCACATGACAACTGGTGTGGGATTATGGGACGCTTGCTGTTTTTTGTTTTGCTCTTACTTGTTGTTGTTATTGATCTTTTTATTTTTATTTTGGCTTTTTTGAGGGGTGGGGGATTGTGAGTGTGTTAAGCTGAACTTCTGCTGTGGATCTCTAAGGTTGACCTCTAGTCCAACAAAGTGGTGGTGGTCAGCATGTCGTATGTAGGTAGTGTCTCCAATATTATTATGGGAGGATGCGCAGCCGGTAGTGGATAAGTTAGTTTATTTGCAATGCAAACTGTGTTTTATGCTCTTGCGTAGTTCCAATAGAGTTTCATTACATATGTAGCCTCTGAGTTTCCGCTCCCCGAGATGTGTATGTAATGGTCAGTGTCGTTGCTACATACATTGAATACCTACCTCATAGATGATGACTTCCTCTGCACTTTTCCTTTTATTTCTCATTTAGAACTCTTTTACTTAGACTACCAAGAATCTTCTCTAGCCACAGTTGATAGCACACACAAAATAGAATCTGTTGGGACCGAGTACGCACAATGCAACAGAGAGTCTCACATTATAGCACTGCTGCTGTTAACATCAGTACAGTGGACTAAATCAACAAAGCTCCCAAAATTCAATGAGTTTTGAAAAACACTAGTAATCTCAAATGCCACACACTGACCTTTATTACCAAACAATATATGCAAACAGAGCAAAATAAACAAGAATTTTCATTTAATATCAAAACAAA